>JBCAUI010000012.1:18977-29968 GCA_038406195.1 Haplosyllis anthogorgicola
TAAAAAATTAATTTTAATTCCTCCACAGAGAAGAGTTCCAATATTAAAACTTTCGATAAATTCCGTTTCACCACCCTTTTTGGTTTGCGACTTCAGATTGTTAAAATATGCTCTTATCAAACGTCCAATTTCCAGATCTGCTTTATCAATTTTACAAATGACTCTTTATATTTGAACAATCCAGATCTTTTTCAGATTTTCCAGATGGCAGGGCTCTTGATTTCTAATAGCTCTTAAAAGTCCTGGTCGTTGATGTGGAATTTGAAAAAGAGAGAACGTGGCTGTTTGCTCAGACAGCAATACATTTTGGCATCAAACTTTGTTGTTGGAAAAATAGAGCATTAATCTCTCCTAAGATTACCTAATTATGGGTGATTATTAGCAACACGAATCAGTATCAATCTTTGAATCCGAACGATTATATTGCATATTGATTTCTTAATGCAGACAGCAAAAAGTGACTAGATAATCTGCATCCTTTTTTCCATTTCCTTGTTGATTGTTCATACCGTATTCAACATGGTGGGTAGAAAGGTAAGTAACCGAAGTAATTTTCATTAGACAGATAAATTTATCACAGGATGAAATTTTCATTCATAGTTCTTTGTTTAGGAACAATAGAAATCCGCGTAATCTGGAACAAATTGTAGTAAGCTCTATTTTGTGTACAGATTATGAGACTGCAATACCAAAGTACAGGACTTTTCCGCTGGGACCAAGTCCAGGCAGCACAAAACGGGCAGTTACTCTGATGTGTATTTTATTCCCTCCAAATGGCACTCTTGTGAAATTTTATTGTTCAGAAAATAAAACGCAGTTCTTGAGCTTCAACATTTTGCTCCGTATTTACTGTTCAGGGTTTTCAAACATTTGCACAATTTTTCTGTGTAGCCCTAATCTTAGTTTATGGTCTGGTGATATTTTTTGGAACATAGAAATTTGTTTTTATTTAACTAGATGGAACCCGTCCTTTGCATGTGAAAACATACCCCTACAAAGTTCATACCCCCTCAAACAAATGTCCACTCATAAAGTCCCCCCTTAACACAAATGTCCATTCATAAAATTCCTATCCCCCTTAAACAAATGTCACTCATAAAGTTTCCACCCTTCCCCCAAACAAATGTCCACTCATTCAGCCAATGAAGATCTCCCACAAGACCTCATTAACATAATTTATTATGTACAGGGCTTGTCCAATCACACAACAGAATACTGATTTTGGGGAGATCCTTATCAAATCACAGGACAGAACACAAAAGATGTTTGATAGGGTGTCAGTGATGTGGCATTGTATTCTTTAGTATAATGATAGTCATCCTGCCATTATTTAATCATATTTGTTGGCCTCTAGCTGGTGGCTCTGTACTTGGTGCGTGGAGTTTATAATGTTCACATTAAGTTTCGTTTACATTTCTTTTCTACTTGGCGGACATGAAACCATTTCATTTCAGACTCATTCAGTCTTTGCAATAGGTGATTATTACAATTGCAATCTTGCTGTGCTATGTGTGAAGACAATATGACAGAATTATAAGGTTTGTAAACATTTGAGGACAAACCTGTTAATCACTACTGAATGAGGAAATCTATCCTATGAAATCCAGACAAGGTCTGGAGAGCACAGCGGGAACACCCTTCATAGGCTTGAATGGTCTTCATTTTGTCTCTATGTAAACGCCTCTGGTATAGATGTATGTCTATGCCATCTAATAATTGTTTCAACATAATCAATTTAATTAGTCATTGTCTCCATCTGCATTATACCCTTACACACGTACATGGTGTCTATGGGCACCCTTTAAGAGCACACTAATTTTCGCGTGAACAGAAAATGATCATAATTTCAGGAGATGGTATGTGCCTTTCATTAAGAAAATAAATCGTATTATTGGTGGCTCCATGTGTTCCTTTAATATTTTACTCCATGTTTCAATAAATTTATCTGCATGTCCATGTCTGAAAATGTTGCAAAGTTTATATATTATTGTGCTAGTCTTTTACTTTTATCTTTCCCGCCAACACTGCCGAAGCTGGTCTTTCACAGACTGTACGTTAATCAATAATATGTAATGCAGCTTCTGCAAGGCTCATGCCCATATGCAGCTGCAATGATGAAGTGTCCATATTTGGATCATGTGTTTAAAATATGAAATATTGACGTGAGATATCTTACCAGAAATCTACATTCATTGTTTAGAGTCAACTGTCGAGAGTAACATTTTATCTAAAAGAAATAGATACACGTACATGCAAATTGCTCAATTACATTTTAGCCGGAGAAATTGCCATAGTTTCAAACGACGCTTCTATAATTTCTGGGCATCTTGTAAATGCGGCTGCATTGCTTATTTAGAACATCCATTTTACATTTGCACCGAGACAAACGGGAAATTATTTGCTGCAAACGTAGTTTGTAAGTAAATGCCTCTGCAATACAAATAAGGACATAAATAGTGCAAGCACCACAATATTTAGAAGGTAAGATTAGTTAACCTATTCCAATTTGTCACTGCAGTTTATTTAATATTGTTCTCTACAGATGCAGATGCATTTACCTGTAATAATTATTTTGCCACATTTATGGTGCATTTTGCAATTACTCTGATTTTTACGGATATTCACAGGGACATTAAACCCAATTTAAAGAGTCCGTCAGTTTATAGAAATATAGCATTTTTCTATGCAATTTATTCTAGTAAATTAAATCTCATTTGTTAAAAATCTGTATACAATGTGCATATAGGAATACATATATAGATTCAAACATCATTGATCGTTTCTCTTAAATATTGATTTTACTACAGAATGCACATACAGTTGTATTGACACTAACAAAATCAGCACACCAGAGTGCTATCTTTGCAGCTGTCAGTTTTTTGTTACCTTTTCGACTTTCTAATCAGCTTAATAATCACAGATAATGTTTAACGTTAACTTGACGCATTAACGCGTAAACATAGTAAATTCCTTATTTTGAATCAAATTTATTGATTGGGGTTTAATTTGATGTGAATATCTATTCAGCCCATAAAAGCAGAAACAACTTGACAGAAATAAGACTACCTCAAAACGCTTTCGGTTCCCCACCTTCTCAGTTCTTTTGATTTTCACTTCAATATCTGATCAAATTGTTCCGACTAAACAACTTGTTTTAAACCCGCAGCGTTAGAAGGAAATCGCAATAATCTAGGTTTTTCTTATTAATTTTGTTTACCTAATCTACCAAATCTACCTAAGTTACCAAATTTTCCAGACTTGTCAATTGACCTCCTCTTTTGCTAACCTTTTGTCTCTGAATTGCAATCAATTTAAATGTAAGCTTCTTGGTCATTTTTTGGCACAAGGACTGAATTTAAGTCCTGACTAATATTCCATCATAGGACTGAAATCAGTATTAACCTAAACTGAAAATTGTCTTGAGACAAAAATCAGTTTAAAAGTCAGACAGTTCATGTGTCTGGAGAGTTAGGTGGATTTGGTAGAGATTAAAATAGGAAAAAACCCTCAATGGCATATACAAGTGTAAAAAGGGTGCACATGTAAGGTGCAGTCACGGTTGAACAGCTCAAAGCGGACTTTCTTGTACAATAAAAATCGTTGATTTTCTTCGGACGTATTTCATTCAGTACTAACATAATCACTATTCGCCTTTCAGCGTCCACTAGACCGCACTCTCAGCAGTCCGGTCATCATGCAGTACCAAAGTGAAGTCCGTTTCCGGTCACGTGACACGCACGCACAGGGAGGTGGTACCCCAAAACGAGAGAAGGAGAAGAAACAACCGAACTTAGTCATGCCTATTGCAATAGGTTTATTTATTATTGGTAGGTTGATTATGTGATTAGACGCTTGGACCAAGAGAGCCTCTTAAAATAAAACAAAACCTGTACAATACTTCGATTTACATCCTTTTGAAATGTAGTAACCTGGATTAGCAACATAATTTCTGTTACTCAGATAGTCAAGTTACACAATTTTGCCACCAGAATGTTTTAACATGTTTTCACCTCTTTGACGCCCCCCCCCCCCCCACTGGGTACCGCACAATCCAGTACTAATTGAACCGAACATAAAAAAGCTTGAACACTGAATAGCAATCAAATTACTTTGCCTAAAGCGAAATAAAAAAAGCTAAATACATGAAATTGCCAGGTTTTTTTTAAACTGCTATTGTCAATGCATTAAGTTTACAATGAACATGTAATATGATTGAATACTGTTGTCGCTTTTAGGAATGATAGTGTCTGTAGCGTACAAATCAGCGAGAGGATCTCGTGGCTCCTGCGTCTTTGAGTCTGTTTACAGGAAGGTTACGTGCAAAGGAAAACAGGTCTGATTTTATTTTCATAATGACAATATTAGTCATTGAAGTTATCATTAACTTAGGCTCAATATGAGGTATCAAATTGTTAACAATACAAATTTGATCTGTGCATTTTGTTGTACCAAAATATAGAAAAAATGTTATTGTTTATAAATTTGAGACATTTCCTATCCTGGTCCTACGAAATCTCACCAAATGCTATTAGAATAATCGATTTCCATTATGGTTTTGTGACACGATATATTCTAAAACGTCTTATCTGTAATAATTTTACCCACATTTCATTCCAGCTGAACAAATTTCCACCTGATTTGAACGAAGCAGCACTTGCAATACATATGGGCAGCAAGCTTGATAAAGCTGAAAACTTCTTCACCAAATTAGCACCAGATAATTTCACCAAATTTATTCACCTTCAAGTAAGAAGACTAACCTAGTTGAAAAGATAAAGAATTGTCCAAAGAACTTAAGTGATGCCTTTGTTTACAGTAAAAAGCACAGCATAAAATCCTATTGTTTCAAAGACACTTTTCTTGCTCTGTTTGAAGGATTCGAACAATATTCCAGCAGTCAAGAGGGAATCAAAGACTCATTTCCGTTTCATTACTTTTTGTTTGTTCTTGATTTAGTATACATGTTAAACGTTTGAATTCACAATGATCCGCAGGAGCTGCGTCTGATTAAATGCGGAATTGAGGAGATAGCGCCACACACCTTTGAAACATTACCAGAACTAGAAAGGCTTGACCTCAGATATAACAGAATACAGGTATTAACCTAAACCTTTAGTAGAAATCATTGGCGGATCCAGGATTTCCCGTACGGAGGGGACGCCCGGCCCGTAAGGGAATGGGGGGGGTGCCAACCCAATTTTCACCTATATTCGCCCAAAAATCATGGGGAAAATTGCATGAAAATGAAGAAAATTTTGGCCATAGGTTGGGGCGCGCGCCTCCTGCACCCCCCCTAAATCCGCCAATGGAAATTCTCAGATCAAGAAATTACGATTAAAAGTTAAGAGCCCGGGAATAACTGAATTTCATGCTGAGCTCATTCAATTCAATTGTTGGCCATCACTAAACTTTTGATAGTAAATTCTTGATCTGTCGTTCTCAAAGTCTGATTCCATAACACTGTTTTAAGCTTATTCCTGTCAACAGCATGTAATGCCACAACTTGATAAATGGTCAATCGTTGCAATCCATAGAGAAAGCGTAATTAGCAGAAATTAGCAGATTGTATTTATTCTCAATGTCATTTCTGTTATTAACATTATTATCTCTGCTAGGTCATAACGGAGGAGACTTTCAAAGGCATGGATGCACTAGAGTACTTGTACCTGTCCAATAATCCAATACAAAGATTGGGAGATAATCTCTTCAGAGGATTATCAATAGATAATCTGGTGTTGGCTAATAATCCGGCTTTAGAAGACATTTCCGGAAAGGTATTCAGTGGTGCCACAATAAAGGTACGGACATTTTGTAATTCAATAAATGCTTTGATTAAATTTGACATCCTTGGTTGTGAGAAATTTACCTAAAATAAAATGATCCAATTTACTGCAAATCCAGTAGTGGACATTGCATTAATAGTAAAGGACTTTGTCGGCACTCCGTTACGGATTTATCTTCAATTGTATATATAATGAATTACTTTTTCAGATTATCTTTCTCTGGATAATTAATTTCCATTTATGGAGAATAGGCTTTTATCCTGATTGCATGATTTTTTTCTTCAGGCTGTAGTCTTAAATAGATGCAATTTGAGCCAGGTGAAAAGCAACACGTTAACACCACTTGTTGCCAGCTTAAAAGAGTTTTATCTGACGCATAATATGCAGCCTCTCGATCTGCCTGACGGCCTGTTTACAGGACTGAAACTCAAAACCTTATCTTTGGTAAGAAAATGTTAAATTTACCACCAGTTGCAGTTTTAAGTCCGTTACGAGAAAGAACGAATAATATTTCCAGTTCTTCGCATCCATTTCTTTCGCTTCTCTTGACACACAATTCATTGCCGACCGTGATTCTTCAGTCATTAATGTTATTTCACTGGCAATAGTGAAATGGGGCCTTATTGGTAAATAATAAAAACCTCTGTAATATCTTCAAGGCATTGACAGTAGGGTACAAAGTGTAACATACAAAGAGCGATATTATATCTAAAATCATGTGATGGTGTGCTGAACTGCAACAGTAAAGCATGGGAGTTTTCTGCCGCCCACAATTGTGGCAGCCCCTGACGGGCAATAAATACAAGCTACACTTCGTATCCTACTGATATTATCACCTTCAGTGACAGATTAAATTTGCATATTCAAGGTGATAATTTTTCTACATGTATTGTAGGTAAATAACGGTCTGGATGATCTAGATTTTCTAGATGATGTCTCCGCAGAGGAAATTCATCTGGATGACAATCCCATAACAGAGTTGGACTGTGATAACTGTCCGGGTAAATATTTGTATAGTTTAAAAACTTTACTTCTGCCAAATGAACTATTCTTTTATAAATCTTTTTTATCTGTTTTTATATCAAATGTTATTGTCCAAAATTAAGTGGGAAAATGTGTGCCCCTATTAATATTACAATATTAAATGAATCTTAATATAAACTAGACATTGCTGTCAGTTGCTGCTCGTGATAGTTTGAAGACTGCAACGCTAACATTCATAGATATTTGTATGCAAATGACCAAATTATAACTTTGCAACGTAACATTAACAGGTTTGTCAGTAACCAGAGTTCTAACCGTGACTAAAGCCAGGATTACTCAACTGGATGCCGACAACCTTTCCTCCCTCAGTAATCTGGAGGAGCTAGACCTTGATGGGAATGATCTTACGGAATTTAATGCCACGGCATTTGAAGTAAGTTTCCTTTAATCACCTGAAGAAAAACTTAATTCAAGAACGTTTGGTTAGAAAATAAAAACTCACAAGGTACCACTGAAGCATGCTATAACACAATTACATGAGGCATGCAATAATTCTTCCAGTGATCAGTAACATCACACTCAGTAATTGCTCACTTAAGAAAAGTCATTGACGTCACAGTTGCACAGATCGTTAAACTTATCTCTAGGGAAATAACAATAAGTAATTGGGAAATAAATAATTGTATGTAAATATCTATCGATTTATGGGAATAAATTAAGGATTCATTTTCTTTTAGATTGGACGTGGAACACTAAATAATTGATAACTGATAGTACAAAATAAAGAATAGTCTGTGACCCATGTCACATGAAACATATTGACTGATGATATCTTGCTTTTTCCATTTGAATGACCTTTGCATTATATATTCTTTTTAATCATCCAGGATCTAGATAATCTTGATATTTTGGATTTATCCAATAATGAGATTGAGGACTTTGAAGGCGACTTTAGCAGTGTACTGGAGGATCTAGACTCCCTCTTCCTGGATGGAAATGAAATCCAGAGTCTCCCATCAGATATGGAAGTTCTGTTTTCCAGATTGCAAAATCTAACGCTCCATGACAACCCACTTCATTGTAATTGTGAGGTGAGAGCTGATTGTAGTTAAAAAGCGGAATAATAGTTGTAGTCCATCACAAATGCAGAATATCATCACACTATTTTTCAGTTTACAAATCTACATGCCATGTTCACAATCGCATTTATTTGTTTCTAATTGGATTTACCGACTGAAGCAAATATGTTTTACCATGCAGGTAAATAAAAATACTAGTAGCAGTAAAATAACTGATACCAATGTCAAAAATGGGACTAACTTTAATTAATTAGTTATTTTACTAAATATATTTTAAATACGTCAAAATAAATAAGAAGATTCTTCAATAAATGTCAACCAGAGAACAACTTATTTACATTGTCAAAGTTTTATTGAAACTGTCATATCCTTAAAATCTGGTAGGTCAGGCAAACAAATGATCCGTAACATGACCTATTGTTGATTTTTGTGTTAATTTACATTACGTTTTGCTGAAAATAGATTCTCCTAACATAGATCTTGCCAATGACTATGGTAATATTATCGTCTTTTATCGTCTGCATAGCTTCGGTGGTTAGCGAAGTGGCTGGAAGGTGACAAGGCGCGACGCATCCTCCAGCAGCTTGACGAAGTCAGCTGTGCTACACCAGAAGCCGTCAACTTCACCCTGGTATCTGACTACGGTTTTCAGGTAAAAAGTTTTTTTTTAATTTAATCAGTTTTTAAACTATGCGATGTAACTCAAGTACACATCTATTTAATTGAAACAAATAAAAAAAAGTTACTACAATGAGTCAGTATGCATTTTACTTTTTTAAAAAAAATCAAAAGTAACTACACTGATGAATAGTGTGGAATGTTCACCACAGATTGTGCTTTATTAAAAGTTTATCAAAAACTAATATTTGTTGAATGCTAGTCAGATCGGTAATGCTAATCGGTAATACGCACCTGTGGTACAACCAAGTGGCAAGCTGTGCTGCCTGCGCTAAAACGGAGTCCGCGCTCACAGTCAGCAAATTAGTCTCGTGCTAACCGTTTAATGTGTTGTTTGCAGTGCCGTGCCCCGGCTATATTCAACGCCACAATGGACACTGACGGCATCAGTCTGGTGTGTACAGCAGATGGCGACCCTGCGCCAAAGGTCACATGGCTGTCACCAGATGGCACAGAGAAAACGACACTTCCGGATCCATGGGATAAAGATATATTTCAGGTGAGCGTTCTCTCGGAAAAAATGCTTTTTGTTTAATTTCAATCTTTCAATTTTTTGGACAAAAGTCTAAATTTTTCATTCATTTTGAAAACGGTAGAAATTCATGCCGTGCACTTACAAGTTCATGTTGCACAACAGGCACGTTCCACTGACATTACTTCAAGCAATACGAAAGTGCGTGCACATTTAAAACACATATTTACAAAAGGGAAAAAATCAATAAAACTCCTGACCGCGGAAAACGGAAAACTTTTCGAATAGTGTCCAAAAACACCAGCTCCCGAGTTGTATTTCACCTTACGAACAATCACCCTTGATGCTTTGTGTTCCACGATTGACTGCGTCTTGTTCGGAAAATAGCCATGAAAAAAATGCCATACGTAGACTACCCTTTCAGAATTCAGGAAGTTTCCACTAAAGCCGATTCAAATCATTTCTCAAAGTTCCATGCTGTTTCCTAAGTGCTTTTTGTCTGCCAAGTCAGGCACATTTCCCTAATTTGCCTGATTAGGCGAGAAAATCTGGTACAACTAGGCAAACAAAATAAAGAGGAAATGCTTCATTTTTTTCAGAGTTGCCCAAATGAAACAGTGATCAATCATGCCGGATTCTATTGAAGTCTAAATCCTTAAGTTATTGACTTACTTAAACGGTTTTTTGTGCTTATCTGCAGACAAGAAGCTCCTTAACAGTCACCAGAGAAGGAAATTACACATGTATTGCTTCCAACGTTCTTGGCGAGGAAAGTATCACGGTAGACACCAGAAATCTGCCCACAGCCGGCCTCAAATTAAGGGTAGAGTCCCGTGAAATTGAAATCTTGGAAACTCCTCAAGGATTTATGATGACCCTATTTTTCATGGCATTATTAGGATATTATTTTAGGGTAGATTCACTTCAGGACCTAAACAAAGAAGGGTAAATATCGAAGTTGCGACAAAAAATTGATTAGGACCAAACAAATGACCAAAATTGGAGGAGTTTAAATGCCAGTAATACTGTTAACAGTTAGGAATGTGGATAAAATTCAGTAAATTCAGTAACTGATCAAAAAATTTGTTAGATAGTATCCCATGCCGCAAAGCCTCAAAAGTCATGCGACCCTGCGTTGTGTTTGTGTTTGTGTTTGTGTGTGTGTGTGTGCGTGTGTGTGTGCGTGCGTGCGTGCGTGTGTGTGTGTGTGTCACGTTCGATCTCTTTCTATGATATCATCCAGATAAAACGTTTTATCATTGTGAATCCACTAGTTTACAAAGCCTTTTGGTGCAAGTTGTTATTTCCATTTAAGTGTAGCTAACTAATTTAGCCCGAAATTGGTTTGGATTTCCTGAAAAGTAAATTCTGATAACCGCATTACAATTTAAACAAAAACACTGATTCACACTTTTAGTATTGTTACCTGAAAATTAACTTGTTATCTGTGTCTGTTGCACATCAGAATACTTACAATGTTTCAGGTCTATCTTTTTAAACGAAAGAATTTCTGTTATTTCAAGTTTATAGTGCAAGTTATGCTGAATTAGTTTGAATTTATACTGTCCAAAATGTTATAATGAAGTAAATTTCTGATTCGTATTTTTTTACCGCCCACGTATGCGAGAAGGTAATGTTTTCAGTCGTGTCTATGTATGTGTGTGTGTGTGTGTCTGTCTGTCTGTCTGTCCAGGCTATAACTTTTGAACCGCCTGACCTAGAAACTTCATTTTTGGTATGGAAGTACACCTTCATAATATCTAGGTTTGAGTTTGAGTACCAAGGACATTGGGTCAAGTTCAAGGTCACATTAATAAAAAATGTCCATTTTTTGACAGTTATCTGCTAATATCAAGTGTTCTAAGATTGGTTGGCAATATACAAGGTCAAGGTCAAAATATAGGTGAATGTCATTTAAA
This sequence comes from Haplosyllis anthogorgicola, assembly GCA_038406195.1. Lineage (NCBI taxonomy): Eukaryota > Metazoa > Annelida > Polychaeta > Phyllodocida > Syllidae > Haplosyllis > Haplosyllis anthogorgicola. Next base: position 29,893 of record JBCAUI010000012.1, read on the forward strand.
GGTCAAGGTCATTTGAAGGTCAAATTTCTAGATTTTTGTAATTTTTTCATATTTTAATAACTATTTGCATTTTAGT
>JBCAUI010000015.1:0-89301 GCA_038406195.1 Haplosyllis anthogorgicola
TGTGGTGTGGCCCCTTAACTCCCAAGCCAGGCCTCCACTGAAAGTTCCCCTGTGCATTCAACTGTGACACTTGATTGTCTTTCAATTCTACTTAAAGTTTTATTTATTTAAAGCTCAGGCAAAACGTAAATTTAATGGAGCACTTTTGATCCCAGGGGGTGTGATCTGTCCTTGGACAGAGACTGCTCCAAGTAGACATCTTTTCTAGATGGTGCAGAATCCATCCTTGGATGAAATCTGCGGCGCAGAATCCATCCGGCGCAGACTCTGTCCTGGTACAACGTAATCCACTAAACAAAAAGTCTAGACACTTAGGTCAAACGTGACTTTCCTGTACAAAATGCCCAGAAATCAGATCAAACGGAACTGTTTGTTTTGTTCCTGACTACTGAGCATTTTATACAGGATTTTATTTTTTCAGCAAAAGTAGTTGCGTATTTCCGCGTGTATTCTATAAAGCAACATTTTATCATCAGGAATGCATTTTCTTCCGTTTTTTCAAATGCCGATCTTCTTATTTTCTTCCCGGTTGGTGTTTGTGGAAAAACATGACTATTCTGAAATTCCGAACCATTGAGGTAGCGCGTTAAGCATTTCCGTTCACCTCAATGATGCAAAAATGGAAAAACCCGTATCTTACGAACACCGAGTTTTCGACCAACTGTCATCTATGACCAAATATCACTGAAACAAAGCCACATTTTGCACTTAATTGAACCCGTGTTTTGTGAGAAACTTGTTGTTTACGACCATGAATAATCAGCGCGTCTTCATAAACTAAACGGACCGTCTTTAATGGACAGACACCAACGCTGTAATGTTAAGCCAATGGGGTTAACGCTCACGGGATGCTAAACGGACCAAAATTCGTGTCAGTTTAGTTTATTAAGACGTGCTGAATGTTCTCAGCGGTTGGTCGTAAATTACAGATTTCAGAAAAAGGACCTAAAATAAAACATAACTAATCTCTTACTTCAGACTTGTCAGCTGAGCACGTGTTCCGTGCTGCACAAACCTTTTACGAACCACGACTCGGATCTGATAGAGAAGAAGGTCCAGGAGAACCTCAAGTCCATTCAGGATGGAACCTTTGAAAAACAAGTTACGCATCCAGAGGATCTCCAGCATTTCAAGTAAGCATACTGATTGTTTTTCTTCATTTATTTATAAAAAAGAACAAAAAACAAATAGACATTAATGAAAGGAATTTAGGTGGATTATGACGAGGATGTGAACATCTTACACTTCTTATACTTTTTTTCACAAAATAAATTCCTTTTTGTATCTAACTTTCCGGAAAAGTTAATGTTATGTTCAATCCAATGATGTCAAACAATTGAGTTATGATTTTCGGCAAACTATGCGGGTGCGTAATTTGCTTTGTGCCATCAAATTTACAGTCAAATGCGGAAGAGGAAAGTATCTTATGCAAAAAAAGTACATGTATATTGAAAGGGGAAAATGATACTTAATTTTTTTTGTTTGAATAAAAAAGGTATACATGTAATTGCTAAATGTTGCATTGAAGCATGTGTTCAATAGATACGTTTAATTCAATTATTTTCTTTTATTGCCCTCCCTAGGAAAAGTTCCGAGTAAGTTATTAAATTTGTAGTCATTTTTCTCTCATTTATAAATAACACTTCGTTTCTTTGCCTTTGGTGTATAATCTAAAACTGCTAAACTAATATCTCATGTCATAATTATCTCCTTTTTTCAAGAATACACTTGTAGTAAAACAAATATTGGAAGCTACTAACAGTTAATATTAGCTACTTGAGCAGGCTAAGACTAACACTTTAATTTTTATCCGTGATTATATTATTAACCATTTTATTAAATAGAAAATTTGCATTTATTACGTCTGTAGCTTATCAATTGTGTTTTTTTAAATGTTGCATTTGTGTCAAAGTAAATCAGTTTAAATCTTATTCAAAATGTACTCACGATGTAAATTTTTTGTTTTCACCTCCAGAGTCAGACAAGCATCCAGTTCCAGTGGGTCATCGCAAATAGCCATCAATGACATCCCACCGATAGGAGAACACTGCCTTCCGCATCCAATATGGTATGTTTACTGCTGGGTCCAATGAATTCAATCTAACTTGGTTTAATTTCCCGGTCCACTTTAAAATCACGCACTACAACTCCATTACACATTAACGCAATTAATGTGCGAAATTATTTTGTTATTATAAAAAAGTCACGGTTAACATTTGTCCCCAGATTCTTGCTTTTTGAAAATTAAGCAAATTATTTATTTCCCCTCCCCCCAACAAAAATAAAGAAATGAAATAGACATTTTGGAAGCAAATTTTTTTATTAAAGTTCATCGTGTTGATTTGTTGTGCATTTTCATTGCAAACATTTTTTATCAACAGGTCAGAGGAAGAACTTTTGTCAGTGAAAGAAACTCACAAGAAACCGGAGTGCATGGTGGACAGGGTATGTAAGACTTATGCAAAAATATACATGACCTCAAAAGTCAATTTACCTTACGTATATACTGTCATTTAGCAGATATTGGTGACTATCAGGATATCTTTTTTTCAGATGGCGCTGTTTTGTGTGAAGGTTCTGCGCAGATCGTTTGACATATTATCCGGCTACAACAAGCCAAACAGAGGTGAACCCGTCTGGATAAAGTGAGTCATTATATTTAATTTGTTAACAAGAATTAATACAAACCCAAATAATTCTCTTTTCTTAGTAGTAGCAATGGTCCCAGTTATTTCTTTTGGGATCAGTGTGCAACAATGCAACAGATTTGGCCACAGGTTTCCAAGAGTTAAACTTAAGGTGAATCTGATCGGATACTAAAACCAGGTATTAACCAATTTACCCCCACCCCCACACACCCCCACCACCTGTGTTAGTTGTGAGAGAAATCTGTCTGAGGATCTCTCGACCACGTGACAGTGTCAAAATGTCATGGTCGGAACACAAAGGTGGTCGTTGAATTCAGGTGTCGGTGATGGCAGGTTATGACTGCAACTTAGTGCGATTGCACGAATAAATTTTTGCAACTTTACTAAGAACGATGATACTTTGTCACTGCAGTCGTCTGATATTCCTCGAAACGGTGGCCGCTGTACCTGGTATGGTGGCAGCGATGGTGCGACATCTGCATTCTCTTCGTTTAATGAGACGTGATCATGGCTGGATCCATACGCTGTTAGGTAAAAATACAGTCGAACCCTTTTGCAAGGACACTTTGGATTTTGGGCTGAAATGTCCGGGAATGGCATGGTGTCCTTGCAAAAGTCTACATTGTGTTTGTGAAAAAAACATACATGCCAAAGATATGTTATGTCTATTTAATTGACTTACATATTTTGTACATAAGTCGTAATTATGGGCGTAGACTCTGGGGGTGGTCTACATTCATATTCCAACATAAAAATATTTGCTGATATGTAGGGGTGTATGTCCGTCAATTGGTTTGAATTAGGTGTCTGGAGACCGCGAATGGCATGGTGTCCGTCAATTACATTAGATTATATTACATTGGGAGTAGAACTGTCCGGGGATAGCATGGTGTCCTTGCAATCGCGGGTCCTCGCAAAAGGGGTTCGACTGTATAGGTTTGGTTATGTAACATCATAGTCGTAAATCGTGGGTGGTCTCAATACACTGGGTTGTAAAAGACAAGCTTCACCAAAGATCACCAATATGACACAATTATTCGTATGAGTGTTCATTTACCTTTTATGATATGGATCGCTGTAGCCTGGCAGCATTGTAACTCCGAGCTCTGTTAGGTATGAGTCGTTTAGCTTTCTGGAAAATAATGAAATATATTGTGATCAGTAATACGATGTCCCCGCACACAACATTTAGGATACAAGTTTAACAGAATAAAGTATTCCATCTAAAAAATACTTACTTCCCATCAACAGCTGGAACCCATTTAAACTTGATACCCAGTTCTTCAAAACAAGAAAACATCTTAAATCTTCTGTCTGGTCTTCTTTCCAAGTTAACCATATAAATCTGATCAAATCCGAGCAAACTTGGCTCTTCTCTTGGGAGCATATTCCACAAATAGTCCAACTGTTTCATCTTTTCCCCCAGTTGAACTGAAATCAGGATAAAACAATTAAACTATATTCGGATACCATACTATAAATGTGATGTGCTAGGGTCCCCACCTCATTTTCTGGCTCATTTTCGGCTACTTAGCGGCGCTAGCCTAGCGCCGCTCAGCCAGCGGCCGCTTGGGAGGTGACACTCTTCAAGCGCCGCTACCCTGGTGGTGCTAGGCTGTAATAATCTGTCCCTACCCCCAACCCGGTTGTCCTTAGTGTGCATGCGCAGGTGATGTAACATCATTCAAATGCCATTGCATCAGCTACGTCATCATCATGACATCACTACGGAGTGATGTCACCCTGCCACCCTTATAAAATAGCATGGTACATGCCACCTTTGCCTTTGCCTGGTTAGAATTGCTAGGAGAAGGACTGCTAGCACATCCCTAATTCCCTGAGCAACCGCTCCTGAAGCGGCATTCAATCATTACTCATTGTCTTAGTTCCTTTATTTGACCATGCGGCAGCCATAGTGGCCGCTCCTCTTGCGTTAGTAATGTATTCGTTTGTGAGAGATAACCATGCCGACGGCAGCGCTAAGCCCCTAAGTAAGACACTAGAGCGGGATCGCCCCTTTCGCCGTAGCCAGTACGTGGCTGGATAGAGTAGTTAACCTCGGCGCTCACGTTATTAGCGGTACGCGGCGAGCGTACGTCACATAAATACCATAAATCTTGATATCATTGGAAATGCTGCTCTGAAAAGAATAATAATTTTTAACATGATGAATTATTGGGGGGTAATACATACCAACATGCTCTGTTCTGATATGTGTGAACTGATCAACTTCATCTTTCAGCAAGTTTGGGGGCTCAAGTGGCTGTGGAAGCCAGCCGTAAAACGCATCATTCAAAATGTACAACTTGATCCCGTGATACTTGGCAGAATGTGCAAATATAATCATGTCATCATACGGACCCTGCAATATAGAAATAATTCATCAACAGTTTCTCAATGAAACATTATTACATTGGTAGGAATATCTCTTGCTGATTCTTGTACGCGAAGTCCTTGTTATCACATACATTCCCATGAAAGTGATTGCTACCCCGAGTTTCATCCCAGTACCAAATAAGTTGCCAAATAGACAACCTTACAGTGGCATATATGTACATATCAAATTAGCTCATCTCCCTTCTCTTTTCGAAAAAAAACCCAACAACTGTGCCCATATTAGTCATTCACCTACATTCCTCTTATGCGACCCGATCTCTGAATTATCAAGTTATAACCAAAAAGTGAATCTTACATTAACTGAACTTAAAATAACTATTTAATTTTCATACCCCTGCTCTGTATCTCTCTACTATATAATCTACACTTCACATACTGGTGGATAAATTGTCCCCCGGTTTTAAAAAGTAACGGAAACACTGCAAATTATTACCGAGTATCCTGGAGGTGCCGGAGCATAGGCTAATTCTTTGATTTTCTTGAGATTCATATCAATCAACATTGTAGCAAACACCATTGGTACCTCATATGTTCCTTGTATTTGCCTGTGCAGGATTGGGAAGTAAATCGGTTCTCTTTTGTAATAGCCCTGAAAGCGGTACAACATGTTAACGTCCTCATTAAATGCAAAATATTTAATGGCAGTAGTTTTATTTAATTATTTCCGTTAATTAAGCACTAATGCAACATAATGGATAAACAAACTCACATTTTCATCCATTCCAGCCCAGTAGTTTGCATATCGTTCAGCTAACGTACAGTTTAACATAGGGGCGATCACTGGCCTAATAATGCAAATGCAATGAAAAGACTATGTTGTTTGGTTTCTTTTCTAAACAGTTCAAAGAAGTTTCGAATATAATATTCATGTTATATCTATTAGACATTCCAGCACTTACTTCTTCTCTTGAACAAGGCGTGTCAGTGTGTGGTTGTTAATAAGAATATTATCTGCATCTAACATCTACAATGAAAATTACATGTACATGTTTAAAAAATTACCATAGCAATTATGTAAATAGCCATTTACTGTTTCCCCCACAATATAACAAGCCATCAGGTGCAATGCCTTGTAATGAGTCAGTTGACGACTGCGAATCATAATTTCACTTCTGAACCAAAATATCTCTTACAATAAATCTTCAAATTTTCTGCGTGAACCTGAGCTCATATTACTTGATTAAGTTAAAACTGAAAATAATTGTTCACCATGATAACTAAGCAATGTCATTTGTGAAAATTAAAACAATGAAAAGTAAGAATATTACTGTATTGTCCGTGAATTAGCCTGAATTAGGTGTCCAGGTACAACATTACATTGGATTAGATTCTGATATAAAACTCTTGCAGCTGTATGTTCACTCAAGAAGTGCCACCAGTGGGCCATTCTGTATCCTCATGTTATTTTGTTTCTTCGGTCTGGTATTTTATCACCATTTTAAGGTTTAATGAAACCCATCAGGTGATATGAATAATAACATGAATAACATGAATTTTTAACTCACAAGGCAATAATCAGCCCATATTCTTCTTGCAGTGTGAAGTGCCTCCTGCCTCAGGAATATGACGTTGTTAAATCTCATTTGGGACCAATGCACTTCCGTCTCTTCATCTGGATATCCTGAATTAAGTTATTGTTACGATGACTGACAGTATTTTACAACATAAACGATCACATGAAACATACCCAATTGTGATGTGGGTCAGATTAGGGTTAGCATAAGAACATTTTTAATTTATATAGATATATCACAAATTGACTGCAACTCTATCATGGTGCTTGCAAAGCTTTACCTTTCGACGTAGCATCATATTTGAAGTCTATATTATGGTAGTGAGCTCTTGCCGTCTCAATCCAACGCTGTAAAATCTCGATCGAATTATCTACATTATGATCACTTCTGATCCTAGAACACAAGATCACAGAAAGATGTGTGCATACATCTACTTTGAATTACAAATGGTATTTGTGGATTGTTTAACAGATAACGCATGGGACCAGTTTTGGCTGTTGTAGCATAATTGTCCTGTGTATATACCTTGATAAAGTTGTTTATTGAAAAGCTAAAGGATAACTGAACTCTTTAAAAACAACACAGGGTGGGGGTGGGGGTTAAAGTAGTTGAAATGTGTTCCAAGCTCAATAGGATTAAACCAAAATTGTTTCTTTCTTACAAGAGACATACAGGTCAATGTAGTTTAAAGTCTAATATGTCTCCAACCCAAAAAAATGTCAATGTGAGATGTTCTCCTTTGTCTGTTACAAACCCACCCCTCTCCCTGACAATAAACAATACTAAACATACACTGCTCGTAAAGGAAAAAAAAAAACGAACTGTAAAAGTATAAAACAAACTTTTGGCAGGAATTTAAATAGATGTGATCAATTTTAAATTTTGACGTATTTTGACACACAACATCATTGGCACGCCTGAGGCACCATATTATTTGCCAAATTACACGTCCACAATAGAACTACCTAAATAGTATAAAATACAAAATTCAAGTACATGCCCTCCCCCCGCCCTTTTGTGTCTTGAAATATTTGGAAACTGACACTCGAAATAATAATCTAGTAATATGCAATGTAGACTGGATGTTTACTGATTACTGAATAACCGTAACCCTTTACTTCTCGGAGCCTCTGAAAAAATTGAACATTTTTTGGGGGAAAAATTCACATTTGTCTTTGAATCCATCTCCCGACTCCCAAAGTTCACAGCCAGGCACATACTACCATGACTTTTAGTCAGCTGTTATTGCCTATTCTTTCCATGCATAGAAGGTTCTTCTACAGGCTTCCTGCTGGTGACAAGGCAGTGTTTTAGGAGGTACCTGGTAGTCAGATTTGAGGTAAAAGTGGGATGTTTGGTCACCTTTGGAAGTCCACCGGTCAGTTGTTTATCATTAGTTGATTTCTACTAAGAGTTAAATTGTGAGATAATGGTGTTGTGTGCACAAAAATGCTAAATGCTATGAAATGCGGAAGACAGAGGACAGTTATTTTGAGAAAAGTGAACAAAAGTGAAGGTTGCTGAAATTTTGGTGGCAAAATTTCGATACAAAAATGTGTAAAATTTAATTGTGATTCTAAATATACCATTTCCATGCATGGCAAATTAAAATTAAGAAAGTTATGGCCATTTAGGTACTCGAGGGTCAGCGATTACTATATATTACGCTTCGAGAAGTAAAGGGTTAATGACATTACAGAGACGCCACACATCCTCAATATTTTTATGGTTGTAAGTCGAGGTTACAAGTTACAGGTTTCCAGTTGGCTGAGCTGGAATGTGATGGTTGACTCTTGCACTGTTATCTCTCATCAAAGAATATCAATTTGGACGTCAAGTAATATTTTAGGAAATTTCATGCTGACGCAAATCCTGGAGCCCTTATGTTACATCTGTGGCCTTGGAAGAACTGCTTAACATCACCAATTGCTTAGCATCACAATTATTGTGACGTAAAACATGTTGCTTGACATCGCTTCTAAGATTTATAGAGTCTAGGCCATCGAGTTGTTTTGGCTCGGATCTCTCCGGTTTTAATTACTTGATGACAATGTAATGTATTGGATGTGCCCATGGTGATCACCACATGTACACTGCACATTAGTGCGAAAACTAAAATGTCGCTTGATTTTACCATAAGAGACAAACGTCAAACCTATTACTCGTTGAGATTGAAATTCAAATGAAATACAAAACAGCTTCTAAACAAAGACGTTGCAGACCAAAAACCGTAAACTGTAGGAAATAGTATCTTTGAATCTATTTGATTCTCAAACGTCTCCTTGCCATTTTGGCTCTGGCTATTTCTTATGAGAGGGAGCCACCCTCTCTCGGATTATTCGGATTTACATTAAAATCGTGACGTTTGGGAAGATGTAAGGTAAAAGCATGATATCGAAAGACAAACAAACGTGTTCTATCCAGCCTCTTGTCTGTCTGGGCTCTGATCCAAATCACCAGATGTTTCTATTGTGTCAACACAATCGTGTTTCAATTAATCGACAGGTCAAATGGCGTAGCTGTTCGCCAAAATCTTTATAATCTGCAATCCAAACACTGAACTCACCCAAACACAGACAACATTGGTTGAAATCGTTTCAGCTGACAAGTCTTACATCATCCTTACATAAGCAACATATTTTCGCTTTTTGGGAAATTGATTAAAACTTCAAAGTGATTGATCGAACTACCCGCGATCGACATCAGCGATAAGACTGAATTGACCCTGACAAAGAGTCTTTGCTATTAGTTCTACCAGATCCCCAGATCCTTAATAGTGCTGAAATATATATTTCTGTGATCTGTCAAAACAATCAACGTTTCTGTGTTAAATAGAGAATTGAGACGTTAAATGTTTGACGTGAGACCTCCACTAGCCTGGCACTGTCATCAATCCGATCTAATAAACATATACAGTGTTATTCAACAGTCATGGTAAAGAATGAATCGTCTTTAGAAGTTTAAGCACAGGAAGGTGAAGGGACAATATCATTCAGATAACCTTGAGTCGTCCTGGTAACCCAGGATAGATTTGCAGGCCATTTCATTGTCTGAAGGAAAAATCGTCGTTTGCTACATTGAATAAAAGATTGCAGGAAGTGAAAATGGCTACTTTCTGGTAACGTAAATATCCTGACGTCTAATCATTGGTGGCATGCTTGAAAAGATCATTTAACCTAATACAGTCAGATCTCACCAAATGCCGAAGCCTAGCCGGCAAAAATTGCATTGGAACGAATATGTTGTTCTGTTTTTAGATTTCACCATCACAAGGGACCTAACAGTAATAAAAACTTTTATTGGCGCAAATGTTTCTCTTCACAATCGAATTGTTTTGCAAACAGAACGAAAGTAGAAAGTAGAACAACACGTTTTCCCCATCATGTATAAATAATACGTGCAAACCATGAGAACGAAGATTTCTGTTTTGATCAGGCATTCTACGCCTCCTCAAATGGCATTGACAACATTGAAACTTACCTGATATTAGCTGCTGAAGTAGAATCGTACTAAGGCACAAAGTTTGAAAACAATAGCTTGCAGTACCTGTAAATACCTCCCTGTGTCAAACCAATTTGATACATAACGTTGTGAGCATTATGATTAGACAACGGCGGAAGTTATGTTTAGCATGCAGTGACTTTCAATAACTGTTTCAGTGGTGACCTCATGCAACGTATGACGTGGTGCTTGACATTGCCATTATGTCTGTATTTAAAATGTAATGTATAAACCCCACACCAATGAGTTGGACACTTAAGAAGCTTGATTCAATATTATTAGACACATTCTATGTTGGGGTATTGGTTTCATGGTTTAGATATGTCAACATGTTGAGTATTTGCCCACGTTTCATGATGGAGTCACGAAACTTTAAGCCTCAGTTCCAGCTCAGTTTGAAAACAAGAACGGCGTGTTGGGAAAGGTTTGCTGTTAATTGCTCATGCTGACCATGTCATTGAAATAGCTTTGGCCTGATTGGAAACTTCTGATAATTAAAAGCCTATTCTGGCCAAAAATAACTTCTAATTTGTTTGATCAGTGGTATAAACTATTACCGGTACTTATTCCTGTGATTTGAACTTCATACGACAACTGCGAAAATGACTTGTTACAAAGATAGGTAGCTTGAGCCTGAGGCTAAGATTGTGAAAACCCATCGTTTAAAGTTCATAAGAATATAACATGTTCGTTTTTGCTTTCAAATCTTAAACAAATAAAAAAATAAAAAAAGTTTGAATGTGAGAATTCTTCGTAAGACTGGCATGATGACGATGTTTACTGAACATGCTGCAAGTTTTCAATAAACTAAATACCACAGTACGGCACAATTGGTCACACCTGAAAATATCAACACAAAACAAATGGATAGATGTGCTCACATCTGTCCTGCAGCTTAAATATTCGACAGACTTTCAAATTAAGTAAAGCTAAGAATAAAACGCATATATCAGTACCTTGAAATTTTCTTAAAGTCTGTAAATGATAATATTTTTTCACGCATTCGCCGAGCAATTGCTTTATTGTAAGATACGGTATAATTAGACGGTAAACATCGCCCGCAATCATCACCCACCACAATGTTCTGTGTTCTATTTCTTGAGGCGTCATTCCTTTCACGGTACAAACTACACCATTTATGCGTAACCAGGTTACTGAAGAAAAAATAACTATTAAGGAGGATAAGCAACACTGCTTACAAGAATACATGCCGAAGAATAAGTTTGGTTGTGCTTAACCCGAGTATTGCGTCATGTCACACAGAATTAAATATTCCTCAACAAATCACGAGCGCTGCGAACACTACGAGACCAATCAGTCAGTTTTATATGAGAGTCTCATCAATAATTTACCTTTCATTTTACTAGATGTTGGATCACTTTCTGGCTCCAATTGCATCCCGTTTCGGAATTGCTCAACATAATTGCTAAAAAATTCCCAAAAATGTCTGGGTGTATTTGTTCATTTTGAATCGGTGTTGTATTGTGGACAGCAATATCCAGCATGACCAGGGTAAGGAAGCCCCACATATCTCCAGAAATTGTATCACAGTAAGGTGTAGAATTGGCACCTAAGTAATGTACTTGGATTTACTTAATCCTGTTTGGGTGTACAGGCGGACGTGTTCTGTCACCTGACATAGAGGTTAAGATGTGAACCATGCACTTAAGATTGCGATTTAGATTGCAATAAGTATAATATTTTTGACGGTTTTGTCCTTTTTACATGTTTCCTGTAATTATGAATCTTTGTTGAGAAGAATAACTCATAACACAGAGATCAGGAGGTAAAGCATCTGATATAAGTGATTCCAGATGTTAGAAATCATCTGACATTTACACCAATACGCAACATACTGAACATCATAACTGTCATAACATGAATACGATAAATTACGTCAGGTAACTTATGTTCATGATGATCTGCATTGCGGTGGTTTGGCAAAGAAATTTAGCACCAAGCTCAAGAAATTCATATCTTTCATGTTTTAACAATGACATTTCATACTGTGTCTTTCTCAAGGGCAACAGCATAGCACGAATTACTATTGTTCCCCAAATCAAAATGTAAGAACGAACATTTCTTGCTCTATTGATAGTATCATTCATTTCGAAATGTTTCAAAATGTCTTCTAACAAGTCAAAAAATTGAAAAAAAGTGCCATGCTGTGCTATTGACGGGCATAAAAGCACAGCTTAATATTCTATTGTTCTAAATTTAATAGTATTTCGACAGATTTCAGAGTTAAAATAAGACCTGAAACATGGGAAGGTCTGACTTTGATTTCATCTTCAGAAGCGGAAAGTAGGCGTTCAGGATAATTTGGATAATCAGTTAGCATTTATATTTTTCTTTCAGAAAAAAGTCTCTGGACTACAAAGAGTAATTTTCAGATACCAATCATTTTTAGACATAGGAAAAAAAGAACACAAATTACTTTTAAATCGAAACGTATTTCTCACATATATTAGTTCAGTAAACACTTCAACCCACTGGAAACATATCAACAATACTCCTCTTTTTTGACAGATATTAGAGAGCTTAAGTCACACGTTTGGCGTTCGAATTCATGCACGTCTAATGATGAGATAGATTTTGATAGTGACGTTGAGCTGATAAAATACGTCATACAAAATCAGAAAACGCAATGTTACCGAAAAATCACAGATAGTATGTGTTGTGGTAGAAATTGGGGATTCCATGCATTGTCATTTTAGTTCAAATCATGATGTAGTGTAAAAATGGGTAACTCGGCTTCGCTACAATACGAATGTTTCTCGGCTTTGAAGGAAATTGGCATGAAGCGTCCTGTTGGGTGGTTTCGATCTTTCAGAGGATAATATATTATAGCTTTATACCTGATGGTGTACAGTGTACAAAGCGTTAGTTATGATTTATGTATTCAGTGATAAGTGTTCAAACGTTTACATCAAACACTAAAACATACCTGGATCCGATCAGCATCTGATCCGGAATGAACCAAGTCTTAGGAGGCAGAGGTGGGGAGGGGTAAAACATACACAAGGTTCGATTTGAGAACTTTCAAAAATTTTGATAGCCTATGTAGCCTTCTGGCTGTTTATCCTTTCAATTGAAGGCAGATTATCTTTTACTTGGTAACAGTTGTCTTGTCAACTGGATGCAAATAGTACACACCCACCGCACCATCATAAGCTTTCATTGATGTAGACTATCTAGTTCATTTTACCTCCGTCACATTGTGCGTGCAGCACCTGACTGGTCCAATAATAGTGTACATATATATTTCGTTGTCTAAGTGACTACACCTTTTTACATTACAGTTTTTTCGCAATTATTCCACATGCCCAGGCAAATTATGCAAATTTTCCTAATCGGACAAAAGAGTGAATACTATTTTCACCATTAGTTACTTCAAATTGGACTAAATACAATGAAACCTAAATTAAAAATCTTTCAAAGGTGCAAACATTAGTAATAACACTTAAAAACTGTATTAATTCATTTGCTTTATCAGGCAAATTTACGCCTGGATTGGTTAGCAAAAATCATAAGATAAAGCTTCTATCGATTCAAATAATAACGTATTTTTTCTTGCGTATTTCAGGAGGAGTAGGCACAGCAGCCACACAGTTATGTAAGACTGTCCCGGGGGTGACGGTATTTGGAACAGCCTCGGAGCACAAACATGAGACAATTCGGGAAAATGGCGTCGATTACCCTATAGATTACCACACCCAAGATTACGTCAGAGAAATTAAAAAAGTTTCACAAGAAGGTACCGTTGATTTTTAAATGTTATTTATTTATTTATTTTTGTGAGTGATTTCATATATCTGCACATTTCACCAGCATGTTAATTCAAAACTGAATTCAGTACAATACGATTGTACATAGTGTGGGGTGTTTAAGCAAACAGGTTTTCAAACATTTGTAAAAGGATAGTGCCTGCATAAAAATGAGAGACAAATAATGCGTTAGACTATTGGACATTCGGGTGCTGCCCAATTGACACGACGGACATCAAAAGAACTATAATGTCTTCCCCAAAGCAGTCGAACACAAACCCAGTTGCAGTTCATCCGAAAAGGGCGTACTAAATTCGCGCTGTTCCAAAACTCAAACTTCGAGCGCTGAGCCCTTCATCGTCCTAGACACACAGAAACTCTGATGTTCCCAGCTCAGCTATCTATGAAAACATCTCCTGTTGTGTTTGTGTAAAAATATGCCAACCAGAGATATTGAGAAACCCTGAAGTACCGCAGATAGCAGTTTAACTGGGATTGTTGGCCGTTTAATACAAAACAATTGCCAAATTATAAACCACGAAGGCTTTACGAAAATGACGCTCTCACCATTAGACGATAAACTGGAAAAAGACGTAGGTCACTTCTAGGATATCGGTTCACATCGACAACGTAAAAAAACAGTTTTACTAAAGCTGGTAAAATTATGTCAACATTCATGCTAATGGCGTTATATGTGTACCCAAGGTACACCCACAGGGTAGCGGCTGGTGCATTAGGCTATGCGATACTCACTTTAGCTGCAGTAATGAACTCAGAAGGGTATAATACACATACAGTAATATTTAAAACGTGCCAAAGTGTGAATGCACATCGTGTGATGTGTGATACTGTTACTTAATGTTACCATCACAAACACGTGCGTGAGGTAAACTGAAATTATCTAGGAAGCCTAACCATGCAAAATAATGGCCGCATGTCTGCCAAATTGCACCTCAGCACGTCAACTTCTTGGTAATATGGATCCTTGGTTCGAACGTATTCGAACTTATTATTATTACACGTCGCTCACATTTGGACCATCCGGACAAATATAGACACAATGCTTCTTTCCAATGAGCTGGCTACCACGTTCCCCAGGAGTTGATCTTGGAAGAGGTGGCTTCTCAAAAGAGACAACACTGGACGGACTCTCACCAGCGCCCCTGGACTGATGTGAGCTAGCAAAGGTGCGCTTTTTGATGAACCCAGTGGCCACGTAAATGAGAATTAAAATGTAATGCCTTGATACATTGGTCATTTGACACGGAACATTCTTATCATACACCAGATGGCAGAACGTTCTGGTGTGATTATGTCTGTACAGGACATTTTACATGGTTTTGTGAAAGTTGCCAAATTTATAAAATGAAACAAGATGTTTTGGCAAAAGACTACAATATGTAGAGTATTTATATCAGATATGTTGTACAAAACAATATGAGATATTATGTAATAACCCACGCCTAGACTTTTACGTGCAGAATAGATCAAAGTATCGTGTCGCATTAACTCGATTTAATAAAAAAATTTACAATTGAAACGATTGTACCAAAGCTTTCCCGAAGCTAATGAGTAGTTTGTTCTGTCCTTTCATAATAAATACTGTTCAGTATGATAAATTAACATGAAAACAAGACTGTATTTTCTCACAAAATTAAAAAAGAAAACGGTTCTTAATCAGGGCACTTTCAACTCACTTAGATACCATTACAATCTGAGCGATGAAAACCTCTCAACAACCACCTTTCAGCTTAAGATATAAAAAAAAAATCGGACCTCTTCACCTGAAGAAATCACCTGAGTTTACGTCAGATCTTTCAACAGATCTTCTGACGTCTTAAATTAATGTCTTACTGTACTTACTGTACCATACAGTGTGCACCGATTCGCACGTTTTGGTGTGAAGAGACGTTGTAACAGTCTCAAATTGAACCCTGGATGAGATTGACTCCTCGTGTTTGACACAGCTCAAACACAAGTGGTGCATAACCTGTCTTAGGCTCAGATTGATCCCCTGGGATGAAATTCGTGCCAGAAATGAAGTTTAAATTTTAAGTAGCCAAGCTAAAAAAGGAACTTTAACTTGAATTTGTATTGTTGTGGGCCCCTTAACTCCCAAGATAGCTAGCTTAACTCCTGTGCATCCAACTGTGACACTAGCTAGCTTAACTCCTGTGCATCCAACTGGGACACTTCATTGTCTTTCCATTCTACTTTCAGTTTCATTTAAAGTTTAAACTGCAATTAGGAATGAATTTGATCCCAGGGAGCATAATTGAGACCAGGGATCAAACGAACCCCGATCATGTTTGAGCCATGGCCCAAACACACTCCTTGTGTTTGGAATGAATTTCGTCCAGCATGAATTTCATCCTGGTACAACGTGTAGGTTTAAAGCAGAGAAGATTTTCAATTGTTATGTCAAACCAAATTTTTAAATTTTCATTTGCATGTCAGTGAGTAAGCATGCGATCGACAGACCCTCTATTGTATTGAAACCTCATGGGCAGAATCACGCTAAATCCAAAATAGAAGTTTCAAGTGCTATTAGAAAATGGATCACTCAGCGCTTAGATAGACACGCAGCTTCGCGGTTGTTTACGTCACGTCTACGCTTAGTAACATGCATTAGTCAGAAACGTTTTATACAAAGAAACCAGGAAATGTTTTTAGCTCAGGAACTTCAAAGTTCTCCGTGAAGTGACTAAGTGACTAAGCAGCTAAGTGACGAGTAAAAACCAAAAGACGTAACGTCAAAACGCCAAATGACATGACGTTATGAGCGAAATCGTCATTTTGTGCAATTCTTTCAACACTTACAAGCATCATGCCCATTTTGCAATTGTAGAACACAATACCGTGTGTTTCCTTTGAACAAAACCCACCTATTGTTTCCAAAATGAATTTTATTCTCTTTTTAAATTTTTTTGCTAAACTATTTAACATTATTTTGTTTCTATTTTCAGGAGTTGACATCGTACTTGACCCCTTATCCGGCGACGATTCTGTACGCAGTTCTAGTCTTCTAAAGCACATGGGCAGAATTATACATTACGGTGAGTAGCTAGTCTCCTTAAACACAAACTCATAATTTCATAAATGATGAAATATAATGACACATGTACACATGTATATTTCAATACAGTAATGGGCTTTAGGTCAAGATCCACTGCCTTCTTCAAAAATTCCAATTGAACACAATAGAAATTACCTAAAAAGTATCGTCATTTGACTATGACCTGAGAGTGACCTTGGCCTAGGCACATATTGTGTCCCTGAGATGGCATGAAATTAGTGGATTGTACCACAAAATACGACCGGACAGACTTACATACGTACACATAGACAGACACGTCCGAAAATATTATTTTCACTTCCGCATAGAAAATAAAAGAACGTATTGCACAACATGTTGCTTGCATAATGACTCACCTTGGTGGTAGATCAAAGTGGTGTTGCGCACTGGTAACAAATAGGTGACATACAATGGTTACAGCCCAAATAAAACCGGTTCGTTTTCTGTCCAGGTGCCTATTGTTAGCGAAACAAAAAACTTACGCCCAAAATATGTGTACATTCGAAGTAAAATACGTAATCAGGAGGTTCTACATCAGTACAATATAGGTTTCTGGTAATTTCATCTATGGTATTTTTCTGACCACAAACAACAATTATGATATTCGCAATAGACGTAAATTATACGTAAGAACGTGCTAGTTAAACTCCCTATTATAATTACTTGACAACCTGCACGTATTTTAAGAGTATTTTTTGTCCTGCTGAAGAAGCAGATTCAACATCTGTATGATTTATGAAATCTGGCGATTTCCCCGAAGTTGACGTCACATTGACCGTTGATGTTGAATCTGGTGATTTTACTTTGCCATTCTTGTGACGTAACGTCTCACCTTAAATACCTGATATTTCCAACATGTATACGTTTAATTACGCAAGAAAAGTTAACTTAATCTCGCTAAAATCGAAAGAGCAAATGTCGTGCGTATTTTTAGATCCAGAATCCGGCATCAAAAAACGTTCCCTCTTGTTCCAGTTTTTAGCCTCGTAAAGTAAAAAAGTGACGACTAGTACAGACATGGTAAATAAAAGTACAGGCATGATAAATGCAAAAGATTCATCATTGTTTTTCTGGGGTTTTTTGCCTTTCGTTTTTCTCTGGTCGAGACTTGAAACAGTCTGAAGGTCAATATCAGTGTTTTCGTTATGTTTTATGGTGGAGTTGAGGAGCTGTACGTGTTTCTTACTGCTCTCAAACCAACATCAGAAATGTAAATGTAACGTTTATTATCGGGCGATTTCTCAATTCGCGGAAGAATTTTAAATGTATGAAGTAACGTAGAAACGTGTTGCCTACCCTCGCTAACGGGTCAGTCCACTTACATCAATGTTTTTTACTTTCTTTTTATTTTTCGCCTGAAGGTTGAATGACCGAAGCAGTTTCAGTATCACTATCCTTTGATTTATTGATCATTATCAATTCCGTTACTTCAGTTTAACAATCATTTCTCAAATATATTTTCCGTCAAATCGTTGTGCTGAAAATATTTCTATTTGTTGGAATCAAAGAAAAAGAAGAAGAAGAAAAAGAAGAAAGATCCACTGTTGAGGGCGAAACTTTCAAATAATCCTTGTTTTATAATTTCCTAACCGACCCAAATGAACGTCTCGCATCTTGTAAAGTTGACCTAATTGATATTTAACGTTTTCTGACGACACTGGCCATATCAACCTCAATTTTATTTTGTACTGACCCAATCAACAAAGTACCTTGGTTTTTATGTGGAGACAATTCACTGGCCTAATTAAAACTCTTATTAATACTTTCCAGCATGCACCAGGCCAGCCAGTTTAAAATCGTACTTCTGTTAAGATTGACCTAATTAGCTATCCATTCAATTTTTCTAGGATGCGCTAGTCAGATAAAGCACCGTGGTTTTATAAAGAAGATAATTCATTGGTTTCACCGGAAGGAGATTCGCCCAGATGATCTTGTGCCACACAACCGCGCGCACTGCGGGTTCGACCTGGTCGCTGCCATGAGAGAACCCGACCGCATAGAGAAAACCCTACTGCACATCATAGACCTGTACACACAGGGCAAGATCAAACCAAGGATAGACTCTGTCTGGTCTTTCGATGCTGTGAGTGTGGTGTTAAACATTTCGGTTATAATCTTGAGTAAATTTAGGTCACGATGACCTCATTTTAAAACATTCGTGGTAGCTGGTATAAATAATGTACTTATTGCAGTATCTAAATGGTAAATAATCATTAACTTAGCTTTATTATTCCCCTCTAAAAACATCTTGATACATGAAAGCCATTCTAGATTTGCATACTTTGCTTTTTTACATTTAGAGTTGAGCTCAGCGTAGCACTGATTTGACCTATGCACTAACAGTCAACATTTTGGACTTGCTAATCTTTTATTATAGAAAAGTGAAATATATCAAAACTCAATGTTGGAATGAAATTATTTACTTTGTTAATGACCCACCGTGTAAGAAGAACTATGGTATATTGTAGGTTGGACAAGCAATGTTACGGCTTGAAGACAGAGAGAATATAGGTAAAGTTTTACTGAGCACAGAAGAATACGAAGACGCAAACTCATTTCACGAGGAAGATGTGAGTACATAGTACAGCACGACCAATACATGAAAGCACAGTTCAAATAATACAATATCGTACTGTCCAGGCAATACATTACAATGTAGTAGACTATGTTTCATACAGTACAGAGTTGTGCAAACACATAATACAGTGGCCGATCCACGAAAGGAGGGGGAGTCTTATAAAAATGCTGTTAAAAATTGTAAAAAAAATGTGCAAAACCTTCTGCTAAATGAAGAAAATTTGAGCCTTTGGCGCCACCCACTGGATCCATCAATGTAATCGTACAGTACAAACATGTATGGTACAAACGATACAGAGGGTGCAGTACTGTAGAAACAATACTTAACTGAACACAGCACAAACTGTATTACAAACCAATATACTAGAACACGCTGCCAGTCTTGCACAGTTTCCAATTTCAGTCAACTTGACCATCTGTTGTCTTTTAATTTCTTGGTGATTGAAGATTTCACATATGTATAACATGATGCTAAGAATTAAAATTTTACATCTCAAAATAAATAATGCGTAAGTTATAGATCTACATTCACCTTTACAACACGTTCGTGATGGCATGCTGATCTACACGACTAACATTGGCTGACAGCGAGTTACCTTCAGTTCAGATACGAAAAACCTCCAATTTTTCAGGTGAGATACAGAGAGACACCGATCAAGAAGGATTCTAGTTGGAGAGGAAAGCGTGGAACGTGGCCGTTTAAAAAACAAGATTCCACGTCATCATGGCCACTCAGAAAACAAGACTCTACTACCTCCAGCAGGTGCGTAGCCTAGCAATTGTTGGGAACATAACAGCGCTTTGTAACATGTATAACATATCCAGTAGGTGCGTTGCAACGGTTGATAACATAGCAACGTTCTATGACATAGCAACCTCCCTAACACACGGCCCGTGCAAGAGTCTGTAATATAACAAAGATCGGTAACAGTTATCCCTGGAAATCTGTAACCTAGCTACACTGTGTAACCTAGCAACATTGCGTTCCTTCCAACACCTCGGCAACAAAGCTACTTCTAAGTTGAGACGTAACACAGCTTGAATCTGTATGATAGCAATGTTATGTAACCTAACAACCTCCCCACAGGTCTAGCCTAGATACCCCACTTCCCCACAGGTCCAATCTAGCAACCCTGACAGGTCTAACTTAGCAACCTCCTGAAAGTGCATAACAGTGGTACATCACAGAGCAACAATCTGTATGCTAGCACACGCACACGCACCTAAATATTGCTTTGCCACTTTCTTTCAGATCCAAAACTACCAAGTCACACGACGAGTTACTGATGGCAACGCCAAAGTCCGAGAAGTCTAAGAAAAGGTTTGGAGATTTCTTCAAACTAGACTCTCTGAGGAAGAAAAAGAAGAAGAGAAAAACAACACCAGAGGGCGGCTATGTAACAGCGTCTGAGGAGACGCTCGATCTAGATAAGTCACGTGATAGCATTCCTGTACTGGATGATGAGCCCGTGAGAAGGTAAACTGGATGTAGATTCTAAAAGACAAACTTATGGTGGCACAACTTAAATTAACTCCCTAATGTCTATTGTGCTATATTACTCTTGTCGTCACCTTTCTATCCCACTCATTTCGGACCATTTCCTTTCTACCCACGTTTACCATTAACTCCATATAACCCTGTAGAATTATGTGTACTAATCTGGTCGCCAAGCTCAATTTGTATAAAATTCAGCTGCACCGGCCTAGTAACTGGCTGTGACTACGAGACAATTTATCGTTATTAATGATTGACCAGTGGTAAAAGCTAGACAAAAACATATTTTTTAGACGTATTGCGGGAGAGTTTGAGTCAGCGTCTCCTACAGCCAAGAAGGACGAGACGCCGGAGCCTGGTGCCCGGTTGTTTCTGGACGACGTTGAACACCCGTACCGGTCGGTAGATGGCGCTGTGACGGAACAGTTTGCTACACCGTACAAAGAGCCGCTACAGGCCGACACGTGAGTACCAAATTATCACACCAACTGTAGTACGACAGATACACTAATTTACTATCAGGGGAACTGAGAGACTCCTAGAAACAAGGGAAATAGATACTGTGCTTTGGATTTCAAGAGGAAGACAGCATGATGGCTCTCCCGTTCGTTTTACACTTGATAAAATATTTTCACAAAGTGAATTGCTGCCTTCGTCATAGTTCACAAGGATGTTACGTCATGACGTCACGCCTTTGTCCGCGAGACACGTACATCTGGTTACGTTAGATGAATAACGTGTGAATCTAAAAAAAGTGTAGCTCTTGACGTTATAACGTTAATACTGTTGTGTCGTATTTGACGAAAAATGTTAGGCCATGCCCTGCCAGGAAAACGTATCGACAAATGAACTCCAATGCAAGGTACCTCTGAGCTATTTCAACAACCTACGATCCACAAGATACTGCTCGGAAGCAACACAAGGATTTTAATTAATTTGTTAAACATTTGTTTATCTGTAGACGAGAAGAAATGCAGTTCGGTCAGCCTCTGGTCGCAGGTACCCTGCAGGACGAGTGGAATAAAGAGCACCGAGAGTTTATTATAGACGGCAAGGTGTATGAGGTAAGTACACGCATACACAAACGCACGCACATAAACAATTTTATTTTAGTTGAAATGCTACTTACTGGTACTATTCATTACGTTAACTTCTGTGGTAATGATCTTTCAACGAAAGTGAACTTACGAAGAAATTCAACCCATGTTTATATCATCGGATCCATCCGATTGTTGCTGCAACAGAGTTGTAGCTATGTGGCTCACCAAAAAATACTGCTAAATCATGGTATTGTATGGCATGGTACAGATTTTATGGTGCATCAATAAAACAATTAAACAAAAGATAAATTATCCAAGCACGGCAATGGCACACCACGAGGTGCACTCATGCAAGACGATGTTGCAGCGTTGTGTACTTTACACTTTCTTGTTATTCACATCTGATCGAAATCTAGACATTATCCCGCATTCTTGATTGTTTCTGAGTCTTCTTCGCCTTCACACCTCATTGCCGTCAAGCCGAGGCTCGAGGCATCATTGTTTGTCAGCTTGGTTCCACACGTTATATTCGCTAAGATGAACGAAACATGTGCGTGCTTCAATTACGGTTATGCAGAATGATACGTGGATGTCAATAGTGGAAGCAGAATATTCTCCAGGGAAGGATAAAAAGCTAGATTTAAGGATATTCCTAATAACGAAATACAACGCTTATTTGATAAGCCTTGGGTGTTCCATAATAAAATCAAAGTGGAGCCCAAACTTTAAGTTGACGCCATGTTGCCTGTTGAAGCAAGAACTAGGATCAATTGCCTCTATTTGTGTACAACATAGTATACACAAACTTGGAGCTTACAACTGTTTTTACCAGTAGCTATCAAGGAAATCTATTGGCAACATTTATTGTACACTACACAATTTGTACCATTCACAAATGACGTCAAGATAGAATTATGTGCTCAATAGAATGGATTATATACAAGCTTATTTTATGATCTTGTACAATTTTTTATATCTATTTGTGAGAACGTCTGGGTCTGGAAGTTTTTTCAATAGATATAACTGTGCGGTAATGTGCCACCCATGAAGTAAGTCTCAGAAAAGACAACTTATGTGGATAGCAGTTTGGGACAATACTTAAGGGCAATGCCTAATGCCTGTGGGTGACACCATTTTGGGTGTGGATAGTTGATGGAAATTAATGGACGTAATAGCACCGTCCCAGTGTGTAGTACAGGTACACCAGTCTTGTCAAGTCATGGCGATGGCTCTTGCCAATGTTGGGTGAGTATTATTACCAGGGGTAATGTTGTAAATAGCAATACATGGAGCGTAAAAAGCAGGTTCCACTGTACTCGCAGAGAATGGGGATTTCCGATTGAGCCCGCAGGTTCTGCCTAGTAACCCTAGTGCTGGAGAACAGCCAAAACGTGTATATCTCTAGTACACAATCATAACCTAACTAGTGAGGTTAAGTTACACGACTTTACGTCACTCCATACGTCAAGGAAGATGAGGTGAATTATGAAATCACAGGATTTTCCTTCAGAATCAAACATCATGTGAATCGAGTAATCGGAAGCGTTACGCTTGTTGCTGAGTTGGTATCTGGGGATATAAGATATTGCGTGGTACAGTATGACTGTGGGCTGCATTTAACATCCTCATTGAAGTCAGTTTTCAAACGTGTACATATTTGGAAGGGAACACCCCAGGAACATTACATTAATTGATGAGCACTAGACCACATTGTTTGAGTCCATTGTAGGTCTCGCAAAATTGATAGAATCATATTTCATTCGTTTACGTGTTACGTTACGTCGCTACTGGTGAACTACACAGATATCTACGTAGTTACATTGTGCACCTGAACCTTTGTTCTGACATCAAATAGATACAGCACCATTATTATTAGTTTAATATTAATTATGCAGAAGCAACCGTACATAATGTTAATTAAACATAGATGTAACATGCAGACCAAAGACGGAATATTGCATAATGATATTGGAATAAATTATCCTAACTGGATAATACTCATTCAATCTAAAACGGACTAATCATATTAACTGCATTTTATGCAAATGGTATCAAGTTGAAAAAATTGATACCAACTCTGTTCTATGCGCTATTGACGCTCATAAAACATGGTTTGAAATTACTGTTGCAAAGTTTGTACAGTTTCCTTCTTCTGAACAACACTTTTTATATTGGATAACTGAACGGATTACATAAAAGTGTTAACATGATTTGAATAGTTGGTCAGAGATCAGTTTTATAAGAATAGACTTTGTTAAAGAGAAGAAGGGAAGTTTACAGGGAAGTAACGTTTCGTTTGTTTCTTTGTCATGAAAATGTGGAATATTGCGTTGTTTGAAGCAACGAAGCTGCGTAATACTTAAGATTGATTTGTTACCGAATAGTCTTTGTCAATACAGAGTAAAAGTGAACTGAGATAACCAAAGGCTAGTGCTGATCATGAATAGTTCTAAAACAGAAATCAGGATCGAACCACACGATACACCCAGACGTGCGCACATACATACTCCCGCACACAAAAATCTCTACTAGGCAGACTAATGTTATTGTTACATTTTTATTAAGACGCCATTTCTGATAGCGTGCAACTTCACAGGGACAGACAGACACACACACAGACGGATAGAAAGGCTGACAGGCTGATGGTATTGTTTCAACTTGTAGATTTAGTCGCAGGTTCTCTCTCCATGTAAGGAAGTGACCACTACAGACAGACAGACAGACAGACAGACAGCAACGATCATACAAGCAGAAGGGCACATTCCGCTGAAGTAATATTGTTGTTCCTATCTGTAGGTCCAGTCGCAGGTTCTCACCACACGCAAGAAGGTGACGACAACGGTGGAACGGGAACTGGAGTCGGGAGATACGGACAGAACTCAGAACGTGAAGGAAACAGTAGAGACACAAACCCGGGAGTACGATGACGAGCTGGGTCAGGTCGAGAACAAGTAAGTCCAACCAAGCATCACTGAAGGCGGCATTCTAGTCTCAGCAAGCGAAGGGACGGGTTTAGTGGCTTTCAGATCTCAGGCAGTGCCTGGTTCACCAAACCCAGGTCGCAGGGTTGGACAAAGCCAAGCATTGCCCAAGACTTGAGGCCACCGCACTTAATCCAATTTTAACCGAAGAATTTAGTAAGCCTGCATACGAAAGAGGGGGGGGGGGGTAATTTCAGTTGAACTCGTAAGTCTGTGAAGCTCTCTATTTTGTACCCAGGACCAAAGTCAATGTAGTCGTTGCTGGGTCATCGTGTAGTTCAGAGAATCATTTTCAAAAAAAAAAAAAAAAAAAATCAGTTTCGAAACATTTTGCAAACGATATTCCATCTGTTTGATCTGTTGGGTTGCTTTGCACCCAAAATCGCCATCATGATACAAAATCCGCTATTGTCTCACCGTAGAACGGTCTCAGAGAACGAGTTCACACGTAAACTTCCCCAGGAGGCACCACACACCCGAGAAGAAGCGCTGCTCAGGCTGAGGATGATGCAGGAGAAACTGCAGGACGCAAAGCAGCGGATGGAGGCCAAGACTGCCTTCTACATGCAGCAGTATCAGTCCAGACCCGAGGATAAACATCAAGGTGAGAACCAAATGCATGCCCGTACACGTAAACACACTGATCCTGACACACGAACAAACATACACTCGCAAACACCACTGCCGCCGCTTACCTTAACCCTGAAGGGGGCCAGCTACACACACAATTACATACGCATACATATAAATTACATACAACATACGCAACACTGTCTGGTTTTTTTCCAGCATATATATCTCTGCCTGTCTGTCTGTCTCTCTGTCTGTCTGTCTGATGGCCCACTTCATGTTGCCGTTAACCACTCTTGTGTTCTCTCTACTCTTTGTACATCGGCACTAAAACGTGAAAGGTTGGTGAAGGAGGAAACTTAATATTTTCTGAAAAAAAAATCAAACCCTCGTGACTACTGGGATTTCTTACAAAAGTCATGGACATGTAAATTTGATGTGCCCATGCAAAAACCTTAAAAAGCGACTACTATATTCAGAAAAATTTAAGAAAGTCACCATAAAAATAGCATTGGTGTGTTCATAAACAATAGTCATACAGCCATCATAGTTACGATTTTCCTGAATTTTACTGGATAAATACAAATGCTTCAATCACTAATGGAATGAAAGCAACAAGAATTAGATTTAAACCAATAGGAGCTTTAGATTTAAGTGGTGACGGGTCTGATAACACATGTCTTTGTTTACAGGTGTAGGCATGGAGGCCACCATGGTTGCACAGGGCTGGCAGAGTCCCCCCAGCGGAGCGTCACGAGGCCTGTACGGGCCAGCCATTACTGAAGCTGGTGAATCCAGTGTTACCACTCCACCTGATGCTACAACAGCTGATCTCATTCACTCCCCAGAAACACTTGAATCACAAAGATCTGCAGATTTCAGACTCCGAACTGCCGGAAGTCCTGGAACTAGAACACAGGATGAAGTTCTTGCCAATGGTTACGCCGCCAAAATGCATGAGATAGATCAAATGATGAAAGACGAGAGAGACAGACACAAGGTGGCTCCCCCATCTGAGAAATTCGGACATGAAGTGCCACCTCTTATCAGAGAAGTTCCCGTGTCTGACGTTATCCAGAAAACAGAGGCTGCTGTATCTGCATCCAGAGGTGATTTTGCTCAAATAGGCCAAAGATCACCAGGAGGTCGTGATGACATTGACCAGCCGTCTATAATGAAACATATCAGTGCTCTGAAAGGTACAGGAAGAACTGATACGGATGAATGTGAGATTGTACCTCTAGAACAGATGGAGAGTCTAGATGAGGAACGTGCCAAACAAGACGAAGAGAGGACAAAGCTGCTACGTGACCTTGACCGTGACCTAGACCTTGAGTTAAAAGTTCGTTACGTAGATGATGAGGTCACGCCTCTGCTTGATGATGATGTTGATTTCGCACGGAGACCCAGAAGCCTAGAAACCAAAGACATTTCGCCTAAAACTGAGCTACCTCCACAAGAGGTGGTCGTTACCACCCCAGAGGCCCCTGCCGAGACATTTGACCTTCCTTCCTTACCAGGTGATCTCAAGGTCATGTCAAGGTCAGAGGACACGGTCATGAGATCCCCGCCTGTAGCATCAACAATGGCGGCCACAGATTCCTTCACACTCAAAGATCCAGATGCTGTAGTAGACCTTCCGTCTATACCAACTGACCGCGAGGTAATTTCAAGGTCAGAGGATAAGGACATGATACTAATTAGTGAAGATGGACAGTTGTTTGCTGCTGGTCCAGCTCAACTGGAAACTTCGCCATTAAAGGCAGACATTCCTGGAGCACCTACTCGAGAATCTCTTCCCGCAGACATATCAGTAACACATCCAGATGCGATTACATCAACTCCCGAGGAGCTGTTTCTTCCAGATAAGTCACCCACTCCACTACAATCTCCAGTATTAGAAGACAAAACATTGGCACGACAAGGAGATGACGTAATCCAACCAGAAGCACCTGGAGTAACTAGTCCCGGTGATCTAGAAATCAAACAGGAAGTGGAAGGTGCAATTGTTATGGAAACAGCACCTGATACGAAGACCAATATCAGTCGTCAACCAGAGAAAGGAGATGTTCACTTAATACCAAATGTTGGACAGGAACCACCAACTGCTGGACTTGAAGACCAAATTATTACACAAGATCAAGTCAAGGTTTCGGATGAAATAGAGGCTGGAGTTCCAGGCAAAGTTAAAATCCTAGATTCTAAAGATATTTTCATGCCACTAGAAACAGAGAAAGTCCCAGTGCGTCCGACTCGTCAGTTGGAAGCAGAAGCAGCTAAAGAAAAAATATTACCAGTTGCACAAATAGCTGGGATCAGTGCTGGAGTAGCCAAGACACCCACTGTCGCTGTTCCTGAAGAGGGAAGACAGCCCGAGGCTCCCACTACAGCCGTACCAGAACGAGTAGAGGTTGAAATTCCAAAGGATGGAATACAACTGGAGACCCCTAAAGTAGATGTGTCAGAAGAGGGAGTAAGGGTGGAAGTTCCAGCAGTAGCTTTCCCAGAAGAAGGAATACAACTTGAGACCCCTAAGGTAGATGTGCCAGAAGAGGGAGTAAAGGTGGAAGTTCCGGCAATCACTGTTCCAGAAGAGGCAGTACAACTTGAGACCCCCAAAGTACCTATATTAGAAGGAGTAAACGTGAAAGTTCCAGGAGTCTCTGTTCCAGAGGAGGAAATACAAATTGAGACCCCGAAAGTTGATGTACCAGAAGAGGGAGTCAGTGTGGAAGTTCCAGGAGTCACTGTTCCAGAGGAGAGAATGCAATTTGAAACACCTAAAATTGCTGTGCCAGAAGAGGGAGTGAAGGTGGAAGTTCCGGCAATCACTGTTCCAGAGGGGGCAGTACAACTTGAGACTCCCAAAATACCTATACTAGAAGAGGGAGTAAACGTTCACGTTCCAGCACTCACTTTTCCAGAGGAGGCAGTACAACTTGAGACTACAAAAGTAGCTATGGTGGAGGAAGGAATAATTGTTGAGGTTCCAGCAGGCAGTGTTCCAGAAGAGGGAATGGAAATTGAGACCCCTAAAATAGATGTACCAGAAGAGGGAGTGAAGATGGAAGTTCCAACAGTTTCTGTTCTGGAGAAGAGAATTCAAATTGAGACTCCTAAAGTAGATGTGCCAGAGGAAGAAGTAAGTGTTGAGGTTCCAGCAGGCAGTGTTCCAGAGGAGGGAATAGAACTTGAGACTCCTAAAGTAGATGTACTAGGAGAGGTAGTAAAGGTGGATGTTCCAGCAGTCAGTGTTCCAGAAGAGGGAATACAACTTGAGACCCCTAAAGTTGATGTATCAGAAGGAGTAAAGGTGGAAGTTCCAACAGTTTCTGTTCCAGAGAAGGAAATGCAACTTGAGACCCCAAAAATAGATGTACCAGAAGAAGGAGTAAAGGTTGAAATTCCAGAAGTCAGTGTTCCAGAAGAGGAAATACAACTTGAGACCCCAAAAATAGATGTACCAGAAGAAGAAGTAAAGGTAGAAGTTCCAGCAGTAAGTGTTCCAGGAGAGGGAATACAACTTGAGACAGAAGAAGAAGTAAAGGTAGAAGTTCCAACAGTAAGTGTCCCAGGAGAGGGAATACAACTTGAGACCCCTAAAGTTGATGTACCAGATGAGAACATAAAGGTTCCTGCAGAGAAGGTTCCAGAGGAGAAACTACAACTTGCAGCTTCCGTTGTATCAGGCGCAGAAGAGGGGATACAATTGGAATCTCCCGCCTCAGCTCCGATACCGGAAGAGAAGATGCCGCTGTCGGATGAAGGTTTGGTTGAAACAGCAAAGGGTATCGTTGAATCAGCGGTTGATAGAGCAAAGGAGCAACTTGCTGAAGAGCAGGCATTGGCTGAACCAGTTATTGTGCGTGAAGCTGGAGCGGAAGTGGAAAGAAAACCAGAACCTTCAACTCCAGATGTTCAAACTGAATACTCTGATATTCCAACTCCGGGATCAGCAGAGATGGACATGTTAAATGTTCAGTTTCTCTCAGGAGTGGATGATGTTACTGATGAAGATACACTGATCAGTGAAATACTTGGTGAGGATACAGCAGCAGCTACTTCTGAAAAGCCAGAAGAGTTGGTTCAACAAGCACCAAAAGAAGAGGCTGTTTCTGAACCGAAGCCAGAAGATCTGGCTGTTCCTGAAGAAATCCCAAAAACTCAAGACTTAGCTGAAGACTTACCAAAGCCTGAAGGAGCTGGCCCTGAAAGTGCTGAGCCGGCACCAAAATCAGAAGCTGTATCTGAAGAAACACCAGAATCAGACGTTTTAGCTGGAGAAGCACCGAAACAAGATCATTTAGCTGACGAAGTTCCAAAACCAGAAGATTTAGCTGCACAAGAGCAGAAACTCGTTGAACCAGCCCCAAAAGCAGAAACTATTGCTGAAGAAAAAGTTAAGGCAGAAGATATTGCACCAGAGGATGCATCAAAACCAGAATTGGTCGTTGAAGCACCAAAACAACTTACCACAGAGACACCAAAACCAGAAGACCTTGTGGAAGAAGTGCCAATACTGGAAAAATCTATCGGTGATGAAGGTAAAGATGCGACTTATGTTGAGGCAGCAAAGGAAATAGTTGAATCCGCCATAGACGGAGCCAAGAAGCAACTGATACAGGAACAGGCACATGCTGCAGAACAACCAGAAGAAAAAGCCGAACCAAAGGAAACGACAGAGGAGCCTGGAGCAGTAGAGGCTCTCGAGGCTAAACCAGACGAGTCAAAGCCAGAAGAGCTGAAACCAGAACTGAAGACAGGGGATGTCAAAGAAGAAGAGGGAAAAGGTAAATAAGTGATTCTGTAACACTCTTTTGCTTAAATTTCTATTTTTATTCATACTAAAGCACAACTGATATTTTTTGCGCTTGTTTAACTTCAATGGCGGATCCAGAGAGCTGAAACATTTTTAAAACCAAAAAGCCTTTAAATATTTCCTTAAAAATTAACAAAAGTTAAATTAATGCAGGGACCCTGATTCATTGACATATTGAGTCGAGGGGGCGTCTACCTCTGTCGCCCCCTTTCTAGTTCCCGGATCCGTCATTAATTTCTCGCACTTATTCTGCCATTAACATTAATAAGTGTCATTAAACAATCCGTTCCATTCATTCATCGAATGACTAACGTTCTACTGATTATATTAGCGAGGTCAAGTTACACGATTTTTCCGTCGCTGTACGTGCACTTTTAAACTATGATTTTAACTATGATTTTGAAACAAGGAAATTCTAGCTTATTCGGCGACTTTAAATAGACTAGTAACGTAGAATCTGGTGATTTCCCAATCAAGTTGAGACGCACAAGGTGTCTTAAAATGTGTAACTGCCCTCAAAATTAACATGCATGGAAATAAGGCTAGACGTTTTAATATTTTGGATTACGTTGCATTGCTAAAAGCGCTGCGATTGAAAAAAGAAGGCAGTGGTTGTTGAAATTCTTTTATATTCTCCTGAATATCATACGTTCTTTATTAATCATTTGATTAAAAAGAGTTTAAATGAATCAAGATTATATGAATACAGGTAAATAAGTAAAAGTTTATCTAAAAGACACAACTGAAATAGAACTTCCGAAAATTTGCTTCTGATTATTTTTGGAATTGGTTTCGATTCATTTTACTTTGTGATTCAATGCTACTTTTTTTATGCAATTCCTTTTCACCAAGCGCAGCGGGTAATGTAATCCAATAACTAAATAAGCCTCGCCTTATTTTAGTACATTTGGCATGTTTCTTGGCGCATGAAGCATACTTCTGTTCGTTATTTTTTCAGTCTGTCCGCCTGTGACTGTCTATTACTCCAGACACTTACGTTTAAAACTTCTAGCACTTAATAAAATACAATTAAATTAAAATTATCATTTTTAAGCTTAAATAATTTGTCATAATTATTTTTAATTTAATCAATTAAATTATATTTAACACTTTGTAAAATTATTTTATTTTTAGTAATTAAATTATTTTCCATTATTGTTTGCAGTCCTGATGCATGAGTAATATTTATTGGTAGGTAAATTCATCCTCCAAAGATCATCTAAAATCTCCACACAACATTGTTCAATATTCAGTTGCATCAAAACTAAGAAAATAATTTGCACTTTTGTTACGTTTTTCTTGTAATGTCCAAAATTCATTTTGTAAACGTTACTGTGTTGATACTAAGTGTTGTTAAGAACCACGTTTTTAACGTTACATCATTAAGTTTGTGATGTAACGTCACTACATTTATTTTACGTCATCAGCTTTTATCCTCTCGGGTCGAGTTGATATTCCGTGACCTTTGTTTTTGAAGTAGAATCAGGTGATTTCACTTTTGTTCTTCAATTTTGAATTGCCTCTTATGTTGGTATTCCAAATTTTAATTACATTTTACTAAATTGATCCGAGTGAAATAAGGAAAAACATCTGAATAAAATAACATAAAATAACAAATTGAAATAAATGAAACAAAAACGTGTTACTTGACGTTAGTACTAAGTGTTGTTGCATGTGTCAAAGTTTTATTGCACAATTAATGACACTTGTAGTTTTTCAACTTTCTAAAAGTCTCTGTGTTTGAAAACAAGAAGTTTTTTGACTTTAAAAGAATATGTGTCTTTTTGTAAATGTGGATTTTCTACACACAAACAATGATAAAGTATTTCATAGATTTGATGCAACGTTGTAACAACATCTCGTTAAGGTCATGACCTTTGATTGACCTTGACCTAATTCTCTCTCTCTGTCTGGTCTGCCTCTCTGAGTAGAAGTGATTTTTGCAGTGAAGTGTGTGAATTAACCCACACAAGGCTCCAGGTCATCAGGACTGTTCTAATTACATGTTAATTCCTTCTCTGATTAGTTTCCTTCTAACATCAGAGGAAGGCACCGCACCCAGCACGACAGCAGAGGAACTAAGTCACGAACCTGAAGATGAACTAGAGCAATATGAACTAATAGAAGCAGACGTACTTGTTCCCAAATTAGAACAATATGAACTCGTAGAACAAGAGCGAGTTATCACAGACGTACAAGAACGAGAACAAGAAACCGTGGTGTTAGACCTGGAAAAAGTAGGTAAGAAATCAGATGACGAAGAATTAAGTCAGAAACCAGATGATAAACCAGATCAACGTCAGCTTGTGGAAGAACGACAAACAATAGTCATCACAGGCGTAGAGGAAAAAACAGACGAAACCAAGATGCTGGATGTCGACAAAATAACCCATAAACCAGACGAAGAATATCCAGGTCAGATACCAGATAGCAAGGAACTGGTGGAACAACAGGAAACCGTGGTCATTTCAGAACTGGAAATACATAAGCAAGAGACACAGATGCCAGATGACAAATTAGTTGACCTAGAAAAAAGACCACAAGAAGAGCCAGATGAAATGATAAAAGACGAGGAGGATGTACTGGATACCAAAATTTCAGATCTAGAACGAGAACTAGAACCAATGCGAGATCGCACAAAAGAAGCAATAGAGGACGAAGAACAGGTAATAGATACGAAAATATCTGAAATGGAACATGAACTGGAACTAAAAGTAGATCTCACAATAGAAACAATAGAGAACAAAGAGGAACCACAAGACGAGATTCTAAAATTGTCAGATGACAGACCATATGAACCGGTGGAGCAAACACTAGAAGATAGGAGTCTCTCAGAGAGTGCAAAGGTAATAGATGACAGGACGATAAAAGAGCAGGAACCAGTACAATTAGTAGACCATGCAATAGAACCAGGAGAACAATCAATAGATACCAAATTAGCAGATGAAACACCATCTGACTTGGAACCCAAAATAGAACACTTATTAGAACCAAAAGATGATAAATCGCAATTACCAGAAGATAAACTTTTTGAAGAGAAAACAAGGAAGAAGTTTGAAACAGTCACTGAAGAAGAGGTAGTCACAGAAGAATTACACGAACCTAAACCAGATGAACCAGAAACAGACGACATGACACAACATAAAGAGGATTTAGAAACAGAACTGCAGACGGTCACTGAAGTAGAAAATGTAACTGATACAATCTCCGAAACAGAAAAACAGCCAAAGGTGGAAGATAAACATCTGGAACCAAGTAGAGAAGTGGAAGCAGCTGAAGTCACTACAGAAATAACGGAGGTCAGTAGAGAAGTAACAGAAGTGAGTAGAGTAGTGGAAGGCTCATCTGAAATCACTACAGAAGTAACAAAAGTTAGTAGAGACGCGGAAGCTCCATTTGAAGTCACTACAGAAATAACAGAAGTGAGGCAAAAGGTGGAGGCCCCATCTGAAGTCACTACAGAAGTCACAGAAGTGAGCAAAGAAGCGGAGGCCCCATCTGAAGTCACTACAGAAGTAACAGAAGTGAGTCAAGAAGTGGAGACCCCATCTGAGGTCACTACAGAAGTAATAGAAATTAGTACAGAAGTAGAGTCTCCATCTGAGGTCACTACAGAGGTCACAGAAGTGAGCAAAGAAGTGGAGGCCCCATCTGAGGTCACTACAGAAGTAACAGAAGTGAGCAAAGAAGTGGAGGCCCCATTTGAAGTCCCCACAAAAGTCACAGATGTGAGTAAGGAAGTGGAGGCCCCATCTGAAGTCACTACAGAAGTAATAGAAATTAGCACAGAAGTAGAGTCTCCATCTGAGGTTATTATAGAAGTAACAGAAGAGAGTAGAGACATGGATGCCCCATCTGAAGTCACCATGGATGCCCCATCTGAAGTCACCACAGAGGTCACAGAAGTGAGCAAAGAAGTGGAGGCCCCATCTGAAGTCACTACAGAAGTAACAGAAGTGAGTCAAGA
This sequence comes from Haplosyllis anthogorgicola, assembly GCA_038406195.1. Taxonomy (NCBI): domain Eukaryota; kingdom Metazoa; phylum Annelida; class Polychaeta; order Phyllodocida; family Syllidae; genus Haplosyllis; species Haplosyllis anthogorgicola. The sequence goes on from JBCAUI010000015.1 coordinate 34,353, forward strand.
AGTGGAGACCCCATCTGAGGTCACCACAAAAGTCACAGATGTGAGTAAGGAAGTGCAGGCCCCATCTGAAGTCACTACAGAAGTAATAGAAATTAGCACAGAAGTAGAGTCTCCATCTGAAGTCACTACAGAAGTCACAGAAGTGAGCAAAGAAGTGGAGGCCCCATCTGAAGTCACTACAGAAGTAACAGAAGTGAGCAAAGAAGTGGAGACCCCATTTGAAGTCCCCACAGAAGTGACAGAAGCAAATGCTCCATTCGAAGTTTTTACCGAAGCGGAAGCTCCGTCTGAAGTTTCTACCGAAATAGAGGAAATCAGCAGAATAATAGATGAGCCATCTGACGTCAGTACAGAAGTAACAGAAGTAACGGAGCCAGTATCAGAAGTGAGTTTTGCTGACGCGATGGTAGCAGAGGCAGAAGAACGGAAAGTAACCCCAAAACCTCCGAAGAGGAGGGAGAGAGGAAAGAAAGGCGAAGGCAAATCAGAAGAGGAAACGAAATTACAGGAAAAGGAAATAATCTCAGAACCTACAGTTACAGAAACTGAATTACAGACACAATTAACGACAGATCAAGATGATCAAATTCACACAGAACAAGAAATTCCAACAGAACAATTACCAACAGAACTAGAGGTTGAAATTCCAACAGAACGAGAACCTACAGTACTAGATGTTGGCGTTCCAACTGAACAAAAAGGAGATCAAATACTAGAACTTCCCACAGAGCAAGAACCAGACGAACCAAGAGCAGAAGTTGAAATCCACACAGATCAACTTGTGGAAGATGACATTCCGTCTAAAGTGAGTGAAATAACAATTGAAGAAAACCAACTTGTTAGAGAAAGAGCACTCGAAATATCTGATAACCTGGACATGACAGAAGCTCCAAGAACTGATTCGGAATACCGGGCAGTTACACACGAAGAGGATCTTTACTTATCCGAGAAAGCTCTGAATGAATCTCAGATCCTCTCCTCTGAGGCAGAAACCATTCTCGAAGTGAAAGAAAAACCATCACCAGAACTACAGGATATCGCGGAGACAGCTGAAGTGTATGCGGATAAATTTCCAACCTCAGTAATTGAAGAAAATTCTCAGTACTTAACAAAGGGTGTTCCTGAGGAACAGATAGAAATTACTGAAACCGTAGATACACCAGAAACACCTTCCGAGCCAGCCGCAGGTGTTGTGTTCCCATCCGATCTCACAGCGGAAGTCGGAATAGAAGAACCAATACCAAAGGCACCAAAGAGAAAGAAACGAGGTGAAAAAGTAGTTGAAGTTGATATTCCATCCGAACCAACCGTGGAAATTGGGGTTCCATCTGAACCGTCTTTGGAGGTTGAGGCTCCATCTGAACCAACTGTGCAAGTTGACGTAGAGGTCCCATCAGTGGAGGCTGAGGTTCCCTCTGAGGAGATTGCAGTTCCATCCGTGGAAAGTGAGATTCCAGCTGCAGCAACTGCTGATGAAGACTCTACCACCGAACCAACACATATGGTTCAACTGTTTTCTGAATTGCTTGCTGGTACTGAAGGAAACTTATTCAACTTGATCAAAGCCTCAGATGACTCTGTTGGCGATCCGTTTGATTTAGATGTTGAGTTCAAAAAGACCAGAGTGGAACCACCCCTAGAAGCTGAAGTAGTTCAAGCTCAAAAAGATATTCTTGAAACTGAACCGGAACCTAAATTAAAAGAAGAACCACATGTAGAAGAGCTACTTCCTCAACCAGAAACCAAACCACTCAGACAAAAAGTAGAAGAGAAACCAACAGAAGCAAAGGTTGATGCTGCGATTCCTTCAAAGCTGTTTAGTTTAATGAAACACTGGGGTCAAGAAGCAGATGAGCCAGTAGAAGAGACCGAAGAACCTACAGATGGTACAGTTGAAGTGTCACTAAAGAAAGTTGAAATAACGACTGAGACTTCGGATACAGAAAAACCAATGGAAGCACCAGAGAAATTAATTTCTGAAGAGTCACCATCTGAAGTAATCACAGAGTTAACGGAAGTGAGTGAAAAAGCAGTGGCTCTTTCAGAAGTTTGTACCGAAATTACGGAAAAAAGCAGAGTAATAGAAACGCCATCTGAAGAAGTCGCAGAAGCGACAACAAAGGAAGAGACTTCATTTGACGTCACCAAAAAAGACGTGAGTAGAGAAGTGGAGGCCCCATCTGAGGTCACTACAGAAGTCACAGAAGTGAGTAGAGAAATGGATGCCCCATCTGAAATCACCACAGAAGTCACAGAAGTGAGTAAAGAAGTGGAGGCCCCATCTGAGGTCACTACAGAAGTAACAGAAGTGAGTAGAGAAGTGGAGGCCCCATCTGAGGTCACTACAGAAGTGAGTAGAGAAGTAGAGACCCCATCTGAAATCACCACAGAAGTAACAGAAGTGGGTAAAGAAGTGGAGGCCCCATCTGAGGTCACTACAGAAGTAACAGAAGTGAGTAGAGAAGTGGAGGCCCTGTCTGAGGTCACTACAGAAGTATCAGAAGTGAGTAGAGAAGTGGAGGCCCCATCTGAGATCACTACAGAAGTCATAGAAGTGAGTAGAGAAGTGGAGGCCCCATCTGAGGTCACTACAGAAGTCACAGAAGTGAGTAGAGAAGTGGAGGCCCCGTCTGAGATCACTACAGAAGTATCAGAAATGAGCACAATGGTAGAGGCTCCATCTGAAGTTTCTACGAAAATTACGGAAATCAACAGAGTAATAGAACGGAAGGATTATGTTGAAGAACCTTTAAATGAAACCACTCATGTCGAAATTTTACGGGACCAAGTTATTGCAGATGGTGACGAAGTGACAGAACATTTACCAGAGGCAGAGATGAAAGACCATATTGATGAAATCACAGCTGTAATATCTCAACCCACAGTGGAGGCCGAAGTTCCATCTGAACCCACTGTAGAGGCTGAGGTTCCATCTGAACCAATAGTGGAAAGTCAGGTCCCATCTGAAGACGCAGCAGTGCGACCAGAAGGAATTGAGGAGCCCATTACTGTAGTTCAAATCACAACGGAAGTGAGGGAAGATATTAAGGAGCCCTTTGATGAGGATCTTTCACATGAACCAACTGTTCAACATGTTGAGGAAGTGATCACTGAAGTGGACGAAACCAAAACAGTATTAGAAACAGCACTTGCCAAATCTGAGATGCTTGATATAAGCCCAACTCTTGAAGAGGGGATTCAAAAAGAAATAGTTCCCGATAAAGAACAATTTTCTTTATCAGAAAAGGCAAATGTTGAAGTTCTTTCACCACATGAAGAAAAGGAGGAACTTGATGAAATCACGGTCTCTTCTGAAGTAGTTAAATCTGCAACGTTGCAAGCAGATTTATTGCCATCTTCAATTGCCGAGGAAATTCCGTTAGAAACTTCGGAGCAGGTTGAGGGCCCATCTGTGGAGTTAGAAGCCGGACTTACAGAGGCTGAGGTTCCCTATGAACCTACTGTAGAGGCGGATGTTCCAACTGAACCTTCAGTGGAAGCTGAGGTGTTATCTGACGATTTGAAGGAAGAGGACACAACAGAACCATCACAAATGGTCCAACTGTTCACTGATCTACTAGCAGGAACTGAAGTTAATTTGTCGAAGTTAATTAAAGCAAGTGATGATTCTGTTGGGGATCCCTTTGATCCAGATGTTGATTTTAAGCGTAAACCGGTTAAATTGGAAGCAGCACCTGAACCTGAAATACCACTAGTCGATGAAAAGGCTTTACAAAGTGAAGGACCAAAAGAACCAGAAATGGAAGAAATAAAACCAGAAGAAACTGAAGTAGTCCGACGTAAAGTTGAAGAGAAGCAGGCAGAAGCGAAAGTTGATGCTGCCATTCCTTCTAAATTGCTTAGTTTAATGAAAATCTGGGGTCAAGAAGCAGATGAACCGTTGGAAGAAACTGATGAACCCAGAGAAGAACCGTCAATAAAAACTGAAATAACAATAGAAACAGAGGAGACGGAGAAGGCTCTGAAACCAACGGATGCAACAGACATGTTTGAGGAAATCACACAAGTTGAAGTGTCACAAGAACCAGTTCCAACATTAGCGCAGGTAGAAATAACAACAGAAATTTTGGAGACTGAGGAAGCAGAAAAACCAATGGACGAAGTGGAAATTCCTGATGAAGAGGTAATAACCGAAGCTGAAGAAACTGTTGAACACGTTGAAGAAGGACTGATTAGAGATGCAAAAGAAAAGACCAAAACAATATTAGAAGTAGCTGTGACAAAATCTGAGATCCTTGATATGACGTCAACTCCAAGAGCAGAAATTCAGGAACCAGTCTCCAACGAGGAGCAAGTCTCTCTGTCAGAAAAAGCAACTGATGCAGCTCAAGTTCTTTCATCGCCTGAAGAAACGGAAAAACCTGAAGAAATACTTGTTTCATCTGAAGTAATTGAAACTGCAAGAGCACATGCAGATATGCTTCCATCTTCAGTGCCAGAAGAAGTTCCATCTGAACCAAGAATAGAGGTTGAGATTCCATCTAAAATCCCGCCTGAACCAACCGTGGAGGTTGAGGTCCCATCTGAACCAACTGCAGAGATTGAGATTCCATCTGAACCTTCAGAAAAGGCTGAAACACCTGCGGAACCAATGGTACAGTTATTTGCTGAGTTACTGGCAGGAACAGAAGTCAACCTGCTGAACTTAATAAAAGCCTCTGATGACTCTGTTGGGGATCCATTTGATCCAGATGTTGATTTTAAAAGGAAAAAGATTGAAGTGCAGCCAATTGCTGAACCTGGGATAGTTACAGATGATATAATGAAAGAAGAATCTAAGCCCGTCGCAGCGATCGAACCACCAACTGAAGAGCTTCCTGAAGAACCTAAAGTAGTAAAGCTTAAAATTGAGCAGAAACCAGCAGAGGCAAAGATTGATGCTGCGATTCCTTCCAAGTTGTTCAGTTTAATGAAACTTTGGGGACAAGAAGCTGATGAACCGGTAGAAGAAACTGAAGAGGAAATAATACCAGGAGAAGAAGTGCAAGCGTTCATCCCAGAAGCTCCAGAAGAACAAGAAGTAGAAGCAACATCTCAACCAAGTGAGGGTGCTGCGATAGTGATGGAAGTGAGTGAAGATGTAACAGAAGTGAGCAGAGAAACAGACTTATCTGAAGTCACCACGAAAGTAACAGAAGTGAGTAAAGACGAAATGGAGGCAACTGGGGACGATGAAGTGATTTCTACGCAAATAACTGAAATCAGTAGAGTGATAGAAGCACCATCAGAAGTTATCACAGAAGTCACCGCAGTTAGTCAAGAAAATATCGCAACAGGACAATTAGGAGACGAATCTGATTTTACTGAAGAGCCTGCAGATGTTGAAGAGCCTTCAATGAAGGTTGATACAACAGCAGAAACTGTAGAGACTGAAGGGGAACCAGAGAAACCAACTGAAGCAACGCAACCAACTGTTGAACATGTTGAAGAAATGGCAGAAGATATATCTAAAGAAGTACTCACAGATGCTACTGAAGAGTCCAAAACAGTATTAAAAGTAGCTGAAGTTCTTTCATCGCCTGAAGAAAGGGAGAAACTAGAGGAAATTGTTGTTCCACCTGAGGTCATTGAAACAGCAAAAGTAGAAGCAGAAATACTACTATCTTCAGTTCTGGAAGAAATACGGTCAGAACCAACAGTGGAGGTTGAGGCTCCATCCACACCAACTGATGTTCCACCTACAGAGGCTGAGGTCCCATCAGAACCTAGTCTGGAGGTTGAAATTCCATCTGAAGTCACAACGGAAGAAGTGGAATTGAGTACAGAAGTCACGGAAATAGCCAGGGAAGACGTTTCTACAGAAATAACTGAAATCAGCAGAGTAATAGAAGCACCATCTGAAGTCATCACAGAAGTCACAGAAGTTAGTCACGAGATAATCACAAAAGAACAAGTAGATGAACCCAGGTTTGGTGAAGAACCTGCAGATGATACAGTGGAAGATCTTTCTGAAGAAGTAGTGACAGATGTCACAGAAGAAACTAAAACACTATTAGAAGTAGCTGTGACCAAATCTGAGATCCTTGATATCACACCAACTGACAGAGAAGATTTTCAGGAATCAATTCCAGATGAGGAGCAAGTCTCTTTAGCAGAAAAGGCACCTGATGCAGTTCAAGTCATTTCACCTGCGGAAGAAAAGGAGAAACCTGATGAAATTACCGTTTCGTCTGAAATTATTGAAATATCAAAGAACTATGCAGATATGTTACCCATATCCATTCCAGAAGAAATACCAGCTGAGCCAACAGAGGAGGCTGAGGTTCCATCTGTGGAGGTTGAGGTGCCATCTGAACTAGTTGCAGTAGTAGCTGAAGTTCCAACTGTGGAGGTGGAGGTTCCATCTGAACCAGTAATGAAAGCTGAGGCTGAGGTTGAAGTTTCATCTATGGAGGCTGAGGTCCCATCTGAACCTATGGTGGAGGCTGAAGTTCCATCTACGAAAGCTGAGGTTTCATCTGAACCAATAATGGAGGCTGAAGTTCCAGCTGTGGAAGCTGAGGTCCCATCTGAACCAGAAGTAGAGGTTGAAGTTCCAGCTGTGGAAGCTGAGGTCCCATCTGAACCAGAAGTAGAGGTTGAAGCTCCAGCTGTAGAGGTGGAGGTTCCATCTGAACCAAGAGTGGAGGTTGAAGTTTCATCTATGGAGGATGAGATCCCATCCGAACTAAAAGTGGAGACTGAAGATCCAGCTTTGAAGTCTGAGGTCCCATCTGAACCTATTGCAAAGACGGATGCTCCATCTGAGCCGTCACAAATGGTCCAGCTGTTCGCTGAACTGCTGGCGGGTACTGAAGTCAACTTATTGAACTTAATCAAAGCCTCTGATGACTCTGTTGGAGAACCGTTTGATCCAAATGTGGACTTCAAAAGGAAGAAGAGAGAAGTGGAACCAGTCCCTGAGGCTGAAGTGACTCAAGTGGAAGAAACCATTACAGCAAGTGAAGAACCAGAGGAACCAATAATAGAAGAAATAAAGCCAGAAGAAAGAAAAGTAGTCAGGCATAAAGTTGAGGACAAACCAGCAGAAGTAAAGGTTGATGCTGCGATTCCTTCCAAGTTGTTTAGCTTAATAAAACTCTGGGGCCAAGAAGCAGATGAACCAGTAGAAGAGACTAATGAAGCCAGAGATGCTGCTGTTGGTCAGCCTTCTTTAGATGTTGAAATAACAACAGAAATGATAGAGACTGATGAATCAGAAGTACCAACTCACGAAGCAGAGATAACTGATGAAATTACTCTAGACAAGAAGGTTGACGTGTCACAAGAACCACCAACTATTGAGCATACAGAGGAAATGGCAGAGGATCTCTCTACCAAAGTGGTAACGGATGCCATAGACGAATCAAAGACAACGCTGGAGCTCGCCTTAACCAGATCTGAAATCCTTGATATGACTTCAGCTTTTGTAGACGAGCTTCCTCACGAAACGGTTCCAGATGAAGAACAAGTCTCTTTATCAAAAATAGCAATTGATGAATCTAAAGTTATTTCTCCATCTCAAGAGGAGGAACTAGAGGAAATTCCGATTTCTTCGGAAACTGTTGAAACTGCAAGAGCACAAGCAGATATGCTTCCATCTTCAGTTCCAGAAGAACCAGCTATTGAAGTAGAGGTTCCATCTGAACCAACAGTGGAAGTTGAGATCCCATCTGAACCAGCAATAGATGATAAAGCTCCATCAGAACCAAGTAGAGAGGAGAAAGAAGAGATCCCAACTGAAATCATTACGGAAGTAATGGAAGTGAGCGATGAAGTAAGAGAAGTGAGCAGAGAAGTAGAATTGCCATCTCAAGACTCTACAGAAATAACGGAGGTAACAGAAGTGAGCAGGGAAATGGAAGAACCATCTAGAGTCCCTACAGAGGTAAGTGAAGTAAGCAGAAAAGAAGAGTTGCCATCTGAAGTCTCTACAGAAATATCAGAAGTGAGTAAAGAAACAACCGAAGTCAGCAGAGTGGTGGAAGCTCCATCTGAAGTTTCAACCGAAATAACGGAAATCAGAAAAGTAATAGAAGCGCCATCCGACGTCCCTACAGAAAAAGAAACGGTAGTGGACGAACCAAGTTTTGCCGATGCTATGGTCGCGGCGTCAGAGGCGGAAAAGGCTGCTCCAAAACCTCCAAAGAGGAAGAAGAGAGGAAAGAAAGCATTGACTCAAAAACAGGAGGAGCCTTCAGTGAAGGAGATTCGGGAAGAAGTAACGATTGTACAAGAACCGGTAACAGAAGTACAAGAACCGGAAACAGAAGTACCAGAAGTAGGAAAAGAATCTGAAGAACTAGAATCTCAATTTAAACTTGAAAGAGAACTAGAAGTTGAGGCAAAACCCAAAGAAGAGCTTGAAGTGTCAGTAACTGAACTTAAATTTGAGAAGGAGCCTGAAGCTGAAAAGGAACATGAAAATGAACCTGAAGTGTCATTATGTGAACTTGAGAAAGAACTGGAACCTAAACTGGAACCCGCTGAACTTGGCATTAAGAAAGAACCTGAAGTTGAGCTGGAACCTGAGAAAGAACCTGAAGTTTCATTAACTGAACTTGAGAAAGAACCTGAACCTGAACTGGAATCTGCTGAACTTGACCTGGAGAAAGAGCCTGAAGTTGAACTGGAACCTGAGAAAGAACCTGAAGTTTCATTAACTGAACTTGAGAAAGGACCTGAACCTGAAATGGAATCTCCTAAACTTGATCTTGAGAAAGAGCCTGAAGTTGAACTGAAAACTGATAAAGAACCTGAAGTGTCGGTATCAGAACAGGAGAAGGAGCCTAAAGCTGAACTGGAACCTGAAGTGTCAATAACTGAACTTGCGAAAGAGCTTGAACCTGAAATGGAACCCGAATTATCAGTTGCTCAACTAGAACTTGAGAAACAACCCGAAACTGCACTGGAACCCGAAGTGTCAGAAAGTGAGCTTAAATTTGAGAAGAAACATGAAGCTGAACTGGAACGTGAGAAAGAGGCTGAAGTGGCTCTAGCTGAACTAGACATTGAATTCCCTGTGGCACAAACAGAAAAGTCGAGGGAAGAGATTGTAGAGGAAATTACAGAAGCTATGGAGGATGTGACCAACGCGGTTCCTGAGGAACTAGACACCGAGTTCAGTGAAGAAGAACTGATACGCAAACATGGTGTTGCTAAACCAGGTGTCAAATATTACATCAAATACGAAAGGGTAAATGTTAGGCCAGGAGATGAAAGCTTCGTGGAGGGACCAGAAGAGATGCCAGAAACTGCAGAGATTGCTCTCCCTGTAGAAACGTATGATGCAGAAACACAAGATGAAGAAACTTTACGAGAAGAGATGTACAAACGAATGGAGGATGAAGCAAACCTGGAGGATGCGATATATGCGGCTCTGTACGATGTTGAGTTACCTGTTCACCTAGAGACAAGGCTGTCTGTCGAGGAACCCGGAACTCCAGAGCCCGGGACTCCGGACGTGACCATAACCAGGCGTGGCGAAATGGTTACAACAATAGAGGAGGTATGTTTGAATAAAAGTTTTCGTATTTGATAATTTGATAAGTTGGAAATTGTTTAGGAATGTCTATTTCATCACTACTGCACATGTTGTCATGATCGTGAACCTTGCAATGAAATCATTTCTCATTTCACTACTTTAAAGTACCATTTCTAAAACTTTATTGCTCGTGAATAAACGTAAATGGCAAGGAATATGTTATCACATTTCCGGTTGGTAATAAAATTTCCATCAAATGCTCGATGGACAAATAGTCACCACCTCCTTTGGTGACAGTAGATGATATTGATTTTCTTTCCTCAGATCTCACATCCCTCTGGTGTCATTTCAGGTTCAACCAGTAGTAAGTGCATGCATGGTGACGGATGTTGATGACGTTGATGATGTTCATCCTGAGGAGGTGATCAGGGAACACATGTACCAACAGATGGAGACAGAGAAGAACCTGGAGAGTGCCATCTATGACGTTTTGCACGAGATTGACCTGCCAGATGTTGAGAAAGAAGCAGCAAAGGTTGATATCACAGTCACCAGGTAAGAAAAAAAGGACTTTTGGTGGAAACTACTTAGACTTTATTGTGCATTTCTAAACTGATGGTAGCTATAGAAATAGCATACAATTGTGATAGATAAACGGGAAATAATTTTGTTTTATGACAACAATCTACAGACCACATATTCTTTGTAAAAAAGTGATCTCGTTCGATAATTAATTTGTTAAAACTGTAAACTGACAGTCTGTGATTATGTTAGCATCAGTAAAAAATTGATGTGGCACTGCTGATGTTATAGAGTATAAATATATTCTCGAGTCAGATATCTATTGTTCATAAGCGCACTTTTTATTTTCAAATTGTAGACGGGAAGTTGTTACTGTACCAAATGGTCCAGTAGAAGAGGAGAGAAAGGATGAAGGACTTCACGAGTTCACATTGATCACAGAGCAGAGTGTGTTCTCGTATGAAATCCCAGAGGGCAGTACAGGCGTTAGGAAGCAGTCAGATAAAGTAGCGGAACCTGAAAAAGAAGCCCCTAACACGCCAGAAGAATTTACTACCAGGTACAGGATAGACTCAACTGAAGTTCAAACTACAGAGCTGGTGCAAGAGCCAGAAACCAGGCCTCCAGATGATGAGATCATTCCAGGTGAACCATTCCAGAGGCAGATCAGTGTCACAACAGACAAGGATGGAAGACTTCACAGTCAGTCTTCTTCAGAAGAACAGGAACTGAGTCCGCGACAGATTGTGGTGAGTACAGCAGGTGTGATAACAACAGCCGAGGTTCCGCTAGGAGTAGTAACAGCTGAGGACCAATCAGATGTATTTACAATTGAGGCCCAACCACGTGTTGTTTCGTCCTCTGAGTTGGAACTTGAAACTGAACCAATTGGAACAGATGTTACAATTACTGACAGAACAGTTATAACAGTTGAGTCGTCAAGGCAAGTCATAGTCACGAAGGAGATTTCCGATGAATTAGAGCCTACAGAGATCACCGAACCACAACCAACTGAGATTACTGAACCAGAATCAACACAGATCACGGAAGCAGAACCAATACAAATCACTGAAACAGTGAGGGCTAAGCTCACTGAACCAGAACCAACAGAGGTTACAGAACCGAAATCAGCGGAAGTCACTGAAACAGTCGAAGCTGAAACAGAAGTGAGAGAATTAGAAGAATCAGTGATCAAGGAAACTGAAGTCAAAGAGCCAGAGGCCATAGAACCAGAAATCGAGGCCCAAGATGAGGTAAAGACTCTTGAACCTGAAGTAAGAAAAGAGGAGGAAGAAACAGTAACTGTATCAGAGGAAACAGTACAAAGTGCTGAATTGTATGCAGCTGACCTACCAGCATCAGTAGAAGAACTTGTGCAAGTCACTGAGCCAGAGGCAAAACAGATAACTGAATCAGAAAAGACAGAGATCACTGAACTAGAAACAGCAGAAATGGCTAAATTAGAACGAACACAGATCAGTGAACCAGAAGTAACAGAGGATACTGAGCCAGAAGAAACAGAGGTAGCTGAATCAGAGCCAACAGAGGTAATTGAATTAGAATCTACAGAGATCACTGAACCAGCAGAGGTCACTGAACCAGAACCAACAGAGATTATTGAACCAATAGATGTCACTGAACCAGAACCTATTGAGGAGTCTAAGCCCGAGGAAATTTTGGAAGCTGAGGTTTCATCAACCATTACTGAGGTTTCCCAAGAGCCATCTGAGGTTGTTCAAGTTCTATCTCAACTCCTTGGTGCTACAGAAATGAACCTGTTGAACATACTCAAAACAAGTGATGATTCTGTTGGGGATCCATTTGATCCAGATGTTGATTTTAAACGTGTAAAGAAAGAAAGAATTCCTGATGATGAGGTAGTTTCAGATGAAGAAGAGAAATTAACTATAGAATCAGTTGCAGAGACAGAGGCACCAAAAGAGGAACCTATCAAAGAAACTAAAGTGGTAAGGCGTAAAGTTGAAGAGAAACTAGCAGAAGCAAAGGTTGATGTTGCGATTCCTTCCAAGTTGTTCAGTTTAATGAAACTCTGGGGTCAAGAAGCTGATGAGCCAGTAGAAGAAACTGATGATGCCACAGTAGAAGAACCTTCAAAGGAGATTGAGATTACGACAGAATCTCTGAAAACTGAAAAACCAAAAGAACCAGCTGTTGAAGCTGAAACGTCCACAGATATAATGACGGTCACACAAGAAGCTGTTGAGATATTGGAAAAAACTGAGTTACAAGAAGATATTGCCGTTGCAAAAGATGATATCAAAGGCACAAAGATTATTATAGAAGAAACAACAGTAACTGAGGGACAGCCTGGTGAAATTTCGGAAGAAAAACAGAAGCAGATGGTGGAAATAGCACTGGAGAAATCTGACGATCTTGATATGACACCAGTACCAACAGAAGACTCTAAATATGAAACGTCTGTATATGAAGAGGATATCTTTCTATCAGAAAAGGCCCAAGATGAAGTGAAGTCTCTTGAACCTCTTGAAGCGCAAACAGTGGTGACTGAGGTGGCAGGAATGCCGGCTGACATTACTGAACTGGAACCAGAACCAGAAGTTGCAGAGGTCACTGAACCAACAGAGGTCACTGAATCGCAACCAAAAGAGGGAGAACCAGAAACAGAGGCGGCAGACCTTGAGGTGAAAGAACCACAGATTACCGAAACAGAGGTCGAAGATCCAGAGACCACGGAACCAGATACCACACAGTTGGAGATCACAAAATCAAAAGTCACAGAATCAATTATCACTGAACCAAAAGAAGTTGAAACAGAGGTGACTATAGGTGAGATTAGGGAATCCGAAGAACTGTTACAAACAGCGTTGGTACAAGCAGAATCACTACCGGCATCAGTTGATCTTGAAGTTGATGCACTTACAAAAGAAGCAGCGGAGGATGTGGGAAAATACGATTTCGTAGTTGAGACAATTGTACCAAATATAGACACAATAGAGTTGGCACAAACAGAAGCGGAAAAGTTGGAACCTGAAAACCCAGTGAAGGAAGAAGTTGAAGAGGAGTTATCAGTGGAAAGTCAGGATTTAGTGGAAATAGCAAAATTACAGGCAACTATTCTTCCAGCGACAGTGCAAAAGATTCAACCAGAAATAAAACCATCTGAAGTAAAACCACTAGAGGTGACGCAAATAGAGACCACTTTCACAAAAGATGAGATCACAGAACCAGAGGTCACTCCATCATCAGATGTTGGAGAAGTGGTCATAGTAAAACAAACAGTCGTAACCGAAACTACACCGACTTCAGCCGATATCACCGAGGCTGAACAAGAACCACCAGAGATCACTGAGCCAGAACGATCAGAGATCACTGAGCCAGAAACGACAGAGATTACAGAGCTAGAACCAACAGAGTTAACTGAACCAAAGCCAGCAGAAATCGCTAAACCAAAACGACAAGAAATTACTGAACCAACAGAGATCGCTGAGCCTACAGAAATCTTTGAAATGGAACATGTAGAAGTCACTGAAACAACTAAAGTTGCACCTGAAGTAGCCAAATCAATAGACTTAATTAAAACTGAAGATAAACCTGAAGCAGAAACGGAAATTCCAGAAGATGTTCCAGTCACGCCAGAACCATTTACTACCAGGTGCAGAATAGACTCAACTGAAGTACAAACTACAGAGCTGGTGCAAGAGCCAGAAACCAGGCCTCCAGATGATGAGATCATTCCAGGTGAACCATTCCAGAGGCAGATCAGTGTCACTACAGACGAAGAGGGAAGACTTCACAGTCAGTCTTCTGCAGAAGAACAGGAACTAGCTCCAGAAATAACTGTGTCCAGTTCACAGGAAGTATTTACAACAGTAGAGGTAAAATCTAAATCTGAAGAACCAGACATACAATCATTTGAGGACCAACCTGAAACGAAAATAGAAACCCAGATAGAAATGGACAAAACTGATATAACACAAGGAGAATTTATCAGGGAAGAAATTACTGAGTTTATTGAGACCAGAACTGCGGACAGAGACGTGAGTGAACAGAGGACGGTTACGTTTAAACTAGTTGAGGAAGAAGAACCTGAACCCCAGGTTAGTGTATCTGTACATGACACGAAAGAACTGCAAATTCAACCAGCAGATGCTGAAGCTCCAGTTTCAGAAGAGGATGTTAAACCTGATTCAGAACCAGAAACAGAACGAGTGGTCACTCCAATAGTTGAAGTGCAACGAGAAACTGAAGATCTGAGGGCTAAACAGCCAGATGAGGCATCAGTTCCTGAAGCCGTGGAAGAAGATGTACCAGAAACAGAACTCAAAGCGAAACCTGAAACAGAAAGAGTTGTAACCGAAATAGTTGAGTCAAGTTCAGAAAAGATCATCGTGGAATTGAAACATTTAGAAGCGGAAAAAGAACTAGAGGAAGCCATAACGGATGTTCTGGAAGTGATTGAACTGCAAACTCCCACAGAGGAGAAAGTGTTGGCTGAAGGACAAACTCTAACAGTTAAGAAAGTCAAACGTGTAACATTTGGAAGTGAAGATGTAAGAAACGTTAGCCCAATACCACCTAAAGGAGATTTGGAACCACTGGATGAATCTGATGAGGCACAGGTACGACAAGATGCAGCCAGTATTGATAATATCATCAATGACGTAAATGAAATGATTCTTGAGTTGGATAAATCTCCTGAGGTTCAGATGGTGGAAAAAGAATGGCCACAGCAGAGGGTAGAGCCGGAACAGCCAAAACCAGAGGAGTCCAGATTGGACTATAATTTGTTGGTTCAGGAGTCCGAGACTAGACTGTACAAAGCTATTCAAGAAACAGACGAAGTTGATAACCTGACTAAGGCTATCCTGCAGGAGGCCGACACCACTGTGTCAAAAATGCAGCTTGATGTAACTCGATCTGAAGTTGCTGAAGTCAGTTCTACAGAGGCAGACATTCCCCAAATCAGGGAACCAGAAGACGCGGAACCGGAGGTCACTGAACTGGAGGTAACAGAACCAAAGGTTACTGAGTCAGAGATCTCAGAAGCAAAGGCCATAAAACTGGAATCAGAGGCTGCTGAAATAGATGTAAAAGAACCAGAGGCAACAGAGGAAGAGATAAGGGAAACTGAGCAACTGTTACAAGTCGCCCTAATCCATGCAGATTTATTACCAGCGTCAGTGGAGATAGTAGATATTGAACCAGTTTATGTGAAACAATTGAAAGAAGTAGAAGAACCTGAACTAGGCGATGAACCTGAACCAGACACAATCGAAAAAGCTAAAGTTGAAGCTGAAAAGTTGGTCCCTGAAAGGCCAGTGAAAGACAAAGAGAAATTTTCAATAGAAAGTCAAGGCCTGCTTGAAATAGCTAGACTGCAGGCAGATTTACTCCCAGCGACGGTAGAAAAAATACAGTCAGAAATAAAACCATCAGAGCCTGAAGTCTCAGAACCATCAGCCATCAGAGAAATGGTAATTGTGGAGCAAACAGTAGTGACTGAGGATGAACCAGTTCCAGGTGATACTGATATGGTGGTCACCGTTGAACGCCATGTGGAAGAGGTTAGTGCTGCTACAGACGTAGACGTAGATGTAGAACTCGCGCGTATTGACGAAACGACTGATGATGATATTGCCACCAAAGATTATGAGAATGATTTAGAGCGTGCGATATACGAAGTTCTTAACGATATAGAGGTACCTGTTAATTCCTTTGTATTTGTTTCTCAAACCATCCAGGTTACAAGCGTGGAACACGAACCTGAACTAGAAGAAGGACAGGTCAAGGGTCCAGAGGAAACAGAGCATCTGGAAGAGACTGAGACTCAAAAGGAACTGTTTCAGGTCCACACTGGTGAACCAGACGAAACATCTGAGGTCGAGGGCGAAATCACAGAGAAAATTATTACGGCAGAAATTACAGAAAGGGTGAAAGCAGAGGTTCCCGAAGAGGAAGTCATTGTTGAAATTACTAACATAGTCGAGAGTGAAGTTCCTGAAACCAGAGAAGATAAGGCGCCTGAAGGTCCAGAGCCTAAGACAAAAGAAGTCGTGACTGAGGTCAGAGAGACAGTGATTTCTGAGGTTTCTCAACAAATGGTACCCGATGTGACTAAGACCTTAGAAACTGAGATACACGAACCCGTGGACCATGTGGTGGATAATGCAGAAGAAGATCATATACTTGCATCTAAAGAAGGAGAAATTACCGAAGTGACAGATTTAGCAGATGTTAAGCTAGCAGAACCTGAACCTGAGACCTTAGAAGACGTGGTGGCTGAAAAAATAGAAGCAACTATACCTACTGAAGAGGTAACATCTGAGCATGAAATTGAAACTGAGGAGGAAGCTGTAACAGAAGTTACTGAAGCTGTTACTAGTGAGGAACACATTCAAGTTCAAGAATCATCTCTTGCTGAAACTGAAACACCAACCTCAGACGAAGTTCCCGAACAACAAGAACCTATCATTGAACAGACTGTAGAAGATGTTACCAAGGCTGACATTGATGAAATCCCCATAATTGAAAAGGCAAGATATCAGGCTGTAACACTAGATATGTCGATTACAGCTGAAACTGAACCTAGAGATTATGAGCCAGATGAAGATCATATCATGTTAATTGAAAAGGCCTACAACGAATCCAGAAATTTACAACCTAATGAACAAGCTAAAACTGAAGAAGATCGTCCAACAGTTCAAATGCTAGAGCTGAAAGATTCCGCAGAAGTGGAAGCAGAGTTTCTACCCTCTTCAGTCACCGTTATTGAAAAGATAGAAATTTCTGCACCAGAATACATTGAACCAGATGCTGAAGAAGAAAAAGAAGCCGTTGAAGTTATTGTAGAGGCTGAAGTTGGCACAAAACAAGAACCTGAACTGGAACCAATTGAAGATGAAACTCGATTCGAAATCAAAGAAGAAAAGGAAATGGTGACAGAAGTTACTGAAACAGTAGAAGGTGATCAAACGCCGAAGACTGAAGAAGAAGAAGTTTTGACAGACATCACTGACAGTGAAATGCGGGAAGAAGTGGAAACAATTGAGGCAGAAGAAATTCCTGAACCCAAAGAACGAGCGGAAGATGTCGCTGCTGAGACACTTCAGGAAGAAATCATCGAAACAATAATTACAGAAGAAGTAGTAACAGAGGTGGAAACAGACACAGTTGTGGCAGAAATTCCTGAGCCTCAAGAAGTGTCTGAGACGAGAGAAGAACCTGTGAAGGAGATAATCCTAGACACAGTCGAGGATGCAGTTCCCCAAATTGAAACAAGGGAGGAAGAAATTGTGGTCGAAACAACCGAGACGGTCAAAGCTAAGATTCCTCCATCTGAACCGAAGGAGGAAACAGTGCAGGAAATATCTGAGATTAAAATTGAAGCTGAAGTTTCTGCAGCTGAATCAAGAGAGGAAGAAGTGACTGAGATTAACGTGGAAACAGTAGAAACTTCTGTTCCTGAACGAAAAGAAGCTAACGTTTCTGAGACTGAGGTAAAAGAGGACAAAGAAGATGTCCCTGACAAAGAAACGACTGAAGAGAAAGTTCCTGAAACTGAACAAGAAGACGATGACTCTGAAGCTTATGTGATAGATGTAGGAGAGCAGATAATTTCCGACGATATGTGGTCAAGAGCTTTCGGTGGAATTTATACTACTACTTCTGTGGTCTATCATGAGGCGACAGAGAAAGAACCGCAGATAGAAGATGATAGGAAAGATTCAGATGAACGGATCTTAATAGATGAGGAATCAATGTTTGTACCGGAACAGGTTGTCGAAGTCACTGAACAAGAAGCAGCTCCAGCGCCAGAGGTTACTGAGAAACTAGCTCAAGAGGTCAAAGAATTGGCTGCAGAAGTCCCCAAAGAACCAATTGCTCAGGTTGAGGCAGAAGAGGAAGTTTTAGTTGAGGCTACTACTGTGGTAGAGGAGGTTGAGATTTCCGCAGATAAACCAAAAGAAGAGGAACTGATTGAAATTTCTCTGCCTGAGACCAAAGAGGAAGTTGAAGTTGAGTTTACAGAGACAGTAGAAGCTGAATTGCCTGCAGGTGATACTCTAGAAGAACCGGAGAGTGAAGAACAAATAATTCCTGAGAAACCCGATAAGGCTGAAGTCCCTGAGGTGGAAGAAATGCCGGAGATTGATGGTGAAATAATAGTGAGTGAGATTACTGATATAGTAGAGACTGAAGTTCCTGAACATGAAATCAGGGAGGATGTGGAGTCAGAAGTTACTGAGAGAGTAGAAGCTGCAACACCTGAAATCGAAGAAAAAGTACCGAAGGTTGAAATAACTGAGACTGAAATAGTGGACTCTGCTCCAAAAGAAGTTGAGGAAGAACATGTTGCAACTGAGATCTCTGTAATAGAACCAAAAGAAGAATTACCCACTGAAGTTACGAGGCTAGATGAAAGAGAGGAAGCAGTGGAGTTCACGGAAGCGGTAGAGGGTGACGTTTCTGACGCTGAACCAAAAGAAGAAGTTCCTGAGTCAAAAGAGGAAGCAGCAAAAATCTCAGAACAAGTTAAAGATTCTGAAATGCCTATTACAGATAAGGCAATGTACGAATCTACGACGCTTGACATGACTGTTGAGAGGGAGGAACCCATTGCAACAGATGATGCATCAACTGAAGATTACTCCTCGTTGTATGGAAAGGCTTACAGTGAATCAAAACTCTTGGAACCGCAAGAACAAGCAGCACCTGAAGAAACTCTTCCATGGCCGGAGGATAAAGAACTGAAGGAGACCGCTGAAATCCAGGCGCAGTTTTTACCCACATCAATTCCTGTTTCTATTGTGGATTCAGAAGAATCTACTAAAATTGTTACCGAGACTGAAGTTACCGTCATTGATGAACCTGCTGCAGAGGTCACTGAAAAACAAATCACAATGGAACCAGAAACACTGGAGGTTCAACAAGAAACAAAATCTGATGTAACGCCCGAAAAAGCTGAAGAAGTATTGGAAGAAGTCGAGATGGTGACAATAGATGACATAGATAAAGGTAAAGAAGAGATACACGAAGGAGTCGAAGCAGCTCAAGTTGAGAAATTAGAAGAAACCGACACTGATGGAATAACAAATGCTTCAGAGATTGCAACAAAAGTTGCCAAGACCGAATTGTCTGAAGTGGAGAAACTGAAATCTGAGATAAAAGAGGAAGAAATTGTCACAGAGGAGAGTATCCCAGTGAAAGCAGAGGAAGCGGAAGAGATGGAAGTCATTGAATCAGTCGAGACTAAAGATATTGAACGAGTAAGGACTGAAATTGAAGAAGCAATGAAGGAAGAAGAGGAACTTGTTACTGAAGAAAAGGAAATTGTAATAGAAACAACGCAGTTTGTTGACACTGAAGCTCCTCAGACAAAAGAAACTGCTGAACCGGAGACTATGGTAGAAGACATTCCTGCAAGAGAGACTAAAGACGAAATAGAGACTGAAATCACTAAAACAGTAGAAGCTCAAGTTCCGGAAGCAGAACCAGAAGAGATAGGGCCTGAGGGAGACCCCATAGCAATGGATGCAGAGGCAGTAGAGACTGAAGCCATTGAAACGGGAGTAAAAGAAGAGCCATCCGCACTTTCTGAGGTTGAAAGCAAAGAAAAAGTAGTGGTGGTAGTCAGTGAG
Organism: Haplosyllis anthogorgicola; assembly: GCA_038406195.1. Classification (NCBI taxonomy): domain Eukaryota; kingdom Metazoa; phylum Annelida; class Polychaeta; order Phyllodocida; family Syllidae; genus Haplosyllis; species Haplosyllis anthogorgicola. The sequence goes on from JBCAUI010000015.1 coordinate 53,979, forward strand.
ACAGTAGAGTCAGAAGTCCGGGAAGTTGAACCAAACGATGAAGAACGTCCCGATGAAGAACGTCCCGAAGTGCCTGAACCAGCCGTATTCGAAGAAATAATAGTAGAGGCAACTGAAAAGGTAGAGACAGAGCCTCCTGAAGTTGATACCAAAGAAGATATAATTGTGGAGGATACAACTCAAATAATCAAGTCTGAGATGGCTGATAAAGAACCAGAAACCAAAGAGCAAGAAGTAAGTGAAACATCTGAGCCCAAAACCAAAGAGAGGATTGAGGTTACTAAAATAGTACAAGAGGAAGTTCTTGAATCTAAATCAAAAGAAGACAAATCTACTGGAGAAGAGGAGGACTCTGAAGCTTATGTGATAGATGTAAGAGAAATAGATGTGATGGAAACAATTGAAACAGTAAAAGCTGAGAAGTCTGATCTAGAATTAGAAACCAAAGAACAAGAAGTGATTGATGTAATCGAGCCTGAAACCACACAGAAAATCGAGGATGAGATCATCGAAACAGTGCCAGATAATGAAGTCCTTAAATCTGAACCAAAAGAAGAGAAAATCTCAGAAGAAGAAGGAGATGACTCTGAAGCTGATGTGATAGATGTAGGAGAGCAGATAATTTCCGACGATATGTGGTCTAGAGCTTTCGGTGGAATTTATACTACTTCTTCTATGGTCTATCATGAAGTAACAGAGAAAGAACCAACTGTTGAAACCCAAGAAGATATTACAAAGGAAAAGACAGAATTTATTGAAAAACCAACCGTTGAGCACACTGTAGATTCATCTGTGGAGATTCATGAACAAGTCACTGAAGAACCATTTACAGTGAAACCAGTTACTGAGGCCAAACAAGAACCAGCTACAGAGGTCACTGAAGAAACAATTGACGAATTGAGTACCGTCATTATTGAAACAGAGGTCCCTGAGAAAGAACCAGCTACTAAGGACGTTGAAAAGACAGAAATAGAAGAACCAGTTAGTGAGGTCACTGCAGAACCAGCTACTGCTATCACAAAAGAACCAGCTGCAATGAAACCAGCTACTGAGGACAAAGAGGAACCAGCTACAGTAGTGACTGAAGAAGTTAGCAGTGTCATCACGGAAACTGAAGTACCTGGAAGAGAGCCAGTTGTGGAAAGTAAAGAAGAGCCAGCACAAGTTCGTGACGGGTCAGTTTCAGAGGTCATCGAACAAGAACCAGCCGCAGATGCCACTGAACATCTAGTTCCAGAGGTCAAAACAACAGAGGTGATTGAAGTGTCTGCTGAAAAGGTCACCAAAACAACTGCAGAGCCACATGCTGAGGTAATCGAAGAGACTGAAGAAATAGTAACAGAGATCAGTGGTACCGAATTTGATCAAGAACCAGTTGTAGAGCCACCAGCAGAGACTGCTGAACAACCATCCACTGAGGTTCTCGAAAAATCCGTTGCAGAGTTGAGTGAAGAGCCCATTCCAGAGATCACCAGAGAACTTATGGACACGGAACAGACTATGGATGTCTCTGAAGAATCGAAGGTGATAGACGAAGAAGTTCAAGGTGTCACTGAAGAATCGTCTGCAGAAGTAATTGTTGAAGAAACTGAATTTGTTCAGGAAGAACCTCCGACAGAACAGACTGCTGAACTACAGACTACAGTAGACGACATTCCTGCAAAAGTAATTGAAGAAGAAGCAGAGGCTGAAATCACAGAAACAACAGAAGCCCACGTTTCCGAACCTAAAGCGGAAGAGCCTGAACCCGTTGCAAGAGAGGAGGTCACAAAGGCAGCAGAAACTGAAGTTGCCGAAGTTGAACCAAGAGAAGAACCAGTTACTAAAGTAACTGAAGAAGAAACAGCTGCAGAGGTCATTGACGAACAAACAGAACGAGAACCAGTGGTCGAGGTCAGCGAAGAGGTCGTAGAAGAGCCAACTGCCAAGGTCACAAATCATGAACCAGCAGAAGTCACCGAAGAAACTGATGTTAAGTTTCTGATAGAGAAAGCTGAACATACATCAACAATACTGGACATGACTGTCATCTCAGAAGAGCTGGCGGATGAAGATCAAATGGATGCAGAACATATTTCTTTGGCAGAAAAGGCAACTTTAGAATCCAGGCCATTAGAGATAGAAGAAAAAGTTACAACTTCAGAATATTTTCCAACACCAGAGATGGATCAGTTAAAAGAAACTGTAGAGTTACAAGCTGGATTATTACCAGCTTCTGTAGAGATTAAAATCGCTGTAACAAAGGACAAAGAAGAAGAAGAAGAAATGACGGAATTTGCACATGAAGATATCTCCCAGTCTGAGATTGACAAAGAGCTGATAGCTGAAATCCCACAATCTGATGAAAAGGCCGAAATCACAGAAACAGAAATAACTGAGAAGCCTATTGAAAAGGAAATGGTTGAAGTTTCTGAAGTTGAGCCCAAACAAGAAGAACTACCTGAAATTCCTACGTGTGACGTCAAAGAAGAAGTTGTGGAAGCGGCAGAAGAAACTGAAGTTTCTGAACCAGAGCCAAAAGAAATAACACATGAAATTGTCGTTGACACCACTCAGATAGTAGAGGTTAAAGATCCCGAAACTGCACAAGAGGAAGCATTGCCAGAAGTCACTGAGAAAGTGGAAACTAAAGCTCCTGATCATGAGGTGACAGAAATGAGGGAAGAAATTGTGGATGAAATTCGTGCAGATGAAACCATAGAGAAACCGGGGGCCAAAATCAGTAAAGCTTTAGAAACTGAAGTGCCGGAGGCTGAGCCCAAACAAGACGTGGAGCCAGAAGTTACTTGGGTGACAGACGTTGGTGAAGTAACGCAACCTGACGAACCTAAACCTGAAGATGGCGATGAAGTTCCCAAGTCCAAAGAAGAAGAACAAATAATTACCACAGAAATCAGTAAAACAATCAAGACTGAACTTCTTGAAGCTCATACCAAAGAAGGAGTCACTGAAGCTCCGAAACCTGAGACTGAAGACGAAATCGTGACTGAGATTATTGAGATAGCAGAAGCAAAAGAAGAACAGGTATCTGATATTCCTAAATCTGAGACCAAAGATGAAGTAGTGCCAGAAGTCAGTGAAACAGTAAAAGCTGCAGTTCCTGAGGTGAAGGAAACTGTAACAGAAGAGAAAGTAATGACTGAAATCACTGAAGTTGAGGCTCCATTGTTTGAAACCAAAGAGGAACTGGTGGAAATGGAAGTTGCACAAATAGTAAAATCTGAGAAGACTGAAGAGGACTTACAGGCTGAGATTCCGAAAGAAGATGACGACTCTGACGCTTATGTGATAGATGTAGGAGAGCAGATAATTTCCGACGACATGTGGTCTGGAGCTTTCGGCGGAATTTATACTACTACTTCTATGGCCTATCATGAGGTGACAGAGAAAGAACCAACTGTTGAATCCCAAGAAGATATTACAGAAGAAAAGACACAAGTCATTGAAACATCGAAGGTCACCGAACAAGAACCAATTGCAAGTACTGTGGATCTGTCTGCAGAGATTCATGAACAAGTCACTGAAGAACCATATGCAGAGGAACCAGTTACTGAGGCCAAACAAGAACCAGCTGTTGAGGTCACTAAAGAACCAACTGCAGAGGTAAAACAACAACCGTCCTCAGTGGTAATTGAAGAACTGAGTACCGTTATCACTGAAACAGAGGTTCCCGAAGAAGTTACAGAAGAACCTGGTGAAGAAATGAAGGACGAACCAGCCGAAAATGTCATAGAAGAATCGGTCGAAGAATCAGATGCAGAGGCCTTTGATGAACCAGTTACAGCGGAACCAGTTACTGCGGTGAAAGAAGAACCATCTGAAGTAGTAACTAAAGAACGGATTACCGTAATTGCTGAGTTCATAGAAAAGACAGCGATAGAAGTGCCAGTTGGAGAGGTCGCTGGAGAACCAGCTACTACGATTACAAAAGAACCAGCTGCAATGAAACCAGCTACTGAGGACAAAGAGGAACCATCTGCAATAGTGATTGAAGAAGTGAGCAGTGTCATCACGGAAACTGAAGTACCTGGAAGAGAACCAGTTGTTGAGATCACTGAACATTTGATTTCAGATATCACTGAACAAGAAGTCACTGAAACACCAGCTGCTGTGGTCACTGAGACGTCAGTTACGGTGGAACCAGTTGCAGAACCAGCTATTGAGGTTACAGAAAAAGTGACTGAAGAACTAACTACCGAGGTCACCAAAGAACCCACTGCAAAAATCACAGAAGAAGTCACTGAAGAACCGGCGACAGAGGTCACTGAGAAGTCAATCGCAGTAGAACCAGTTGCAGAACCAGCTACAGAGGTTACCAAGAAAGCGACTGAAGAACCAGCTGCTGATGTTACAGAAGAACCATCTCCAGAAATGACTGAAATAACAGTTGAACCAGTTACAGAAAAAGACAAGCCAACTACAGAGATAACTGAAAGAGTCACTGGCGAATTAGCTACTGAAGTCACAGAAGAACCAGTAACTGAGGCAAAAGAGGAATCGGCTTCAGTAGTAATTGAAGAGCCGAGTACCGCGATCATTGACAGAGAGGTTGCTGAAAAAGAACCAGCAGCTGAGGACACTGAAGAACCATCTGTCGAGATCATTAAACAAGTGACTGAAGGACCAGCTGCAGAGGTCATTGAGCAACCAGTACCAGTGGTACCAGAGCCAGAGATTATGGAAGAACCAATTGCTGAACCTGTTACACAGGTTTCAGAGGAAACAGTCACTGATATCGAAGATGAACCAGATAAAGTATCTCTTTCCGAACATGTTGCAATTTCGGATGATATGAAACTCATGCCTATATCCCTTCAAGCTGTTTCCAAGGGGGAGGTTTCGGAAGCAAAGGCCAAGGAATTAGAAGCTAAGGGGCCAATGAGTGAAATTGAACCGGAGCAAGAAACAGAACAGGTGGAAGAAGAGCCACAACCTGTAACAGAAGTCAAAATTGCTGACATTACAAAAGAATCAATCACGGAATTGCCAGCCGTTGAACCTCTAACAGAATCTGTAACAGATGTCACAGACGGACCAATCACAGAGTCTGTAACAGAGGAACTGGTAAAATTTGAACATGAGCAGGTTACAGAAATTAAGGAAGTGGAGGTTGAAACAGCCACAGATTCAGAAAGCATCAAAGTCACTGAACCAGAAGAAACCCCTGAATTTAAGGCATTTAATGAGCCCTCAGGGGAAATAGGAATTACAGACACAAAAATTCACATCACAAGTGACATGACGTCGATGGTGATGAGCCTTCAGGCTATTGCTAAAGCAAACTTGTCAGAGGCCAAGGCCAGAAAACTGGAGAAATATCCATTACAAGATGTAGAACTTCCGACAGAAGTTTCAAAATTGTCAGATTTCATTGAACCCGAGCGTGAACCATTAGCAGCAGCACCTCCGGAAATCGTATCAGAAGCATTTGAACCAGATACAAAAGAGTCAAGACAAGAAGCAGTAGAAACTCAAATCTCTGAGATCGAACCTAAAGAGGTCACTGAACCAGAACCAATAGAAGTCACTGAACCAGAACCAATAGAAGTCAGTGAACCAGAACCAACAGTGGTCACTGAACCAAAACCAACAGAGATTACAAAAGCAGAACCAGGAAAGGTTGAAGAACCAGAGGTGAAAGAACCAGAAAAGATCATTGAAGATGCTGAACCGGATGTACACGTCACAACAGACATGAAGTCAATGGTGATGAGCCTGCAAGCCATAACAAGAGCTAATTTATCCGAAGCAAAGGCCAGAGAGGTGGAGGCTAAACAAACTGCTGAATTTCAGACACAAGAAGTCGCCACAGAGTCAATGGTGGATGTAAAGAAGGTAGAGGAAGAAACAACTGAATCTGTAAGTGAAGTTGTTCCAGAACCTCCAGAACAAGAACCTGTGACTGAGACAGTCATAGAGCAAATATCTGAGGTCCCAGAGGAAGTTGTAGCTGCACAAATCTCAGAAACCGAACCCACAGAGGTTTCTGAGGAAGAAGCCGAAGAAGCAGGGATAGAAACTGCAGAACCGCAACCAGTGACTGAAGACGTATCTGAAGTCAGACAAGACGTTGTGATGGCAGAAATCCCCGCGGCACAAAAAGAAATTACTGAGCCTACTGAAGACATACCCGTAAAGATTTCTGAACCAGAACCAGTCACTGAGACAATGATAGAAGAAATATCTCAATTTATCGAAACAGAAATTCCTGAATCCACAGAGGAGATTTTCAAGGAAGAATCATTGGACAAAGAAATCCCTGAAATGAAGCAAGAGCCCACAGATGATATCTTTGAAGAGAAGAAAGAAATACCTGAGCCCGAACTTGCAGAGATTCATGATAACGAAAAGATAGAAATAAAGAAACTGCCTGACACTTCTTCCGAACCGGAGATAAAAGAAGATGTTGAAACTATTTATGTTACTAGAGATATGACGTCAATGGTGATGAGTCTCCAAGCAATCGCCAGAGCAAATGTATCTGAGACTCAATCCAGGGAGTTGGAAGCTAGGGAAACTGCAGGTTTCATTGAAGAAACAAAAGTTGAAAAGATGAAGGAAGAGCCGGTTCAACAGGTCACTGAAGACGAACCTGCCACAAAAGTCTCTGGCGAACCAGTTGCAGAAGTGATTGAAGAACCTTTGGAGGAAATGCAGGCAGAGAAGGCAGCTGAAGAGGAGACAAAAGTTGATGCGGTTGTAGCTCCATCTCTTGAACAGGAACAATCCACTGAAATCTCCAAAGCTCAGACTAGTGAGACAGAAACTTCTGAAACAAGAGAGCACATTGTAGCAGAGTCATTCGAAGTAATGATAACCGACATCGCACAAACAGAAACATCAGCTTTGCCTGTTGAGGTAATTGAAGTAGCACCAGATGTCAGCACCACGCAGGCCACTCCAGTCTCACCACCAGAGAGCGCTGTGGTTAAGCATGTACACGTGGAGGACAGAGACATAGAGGCTGAGTTACTGGAATCCATGGAAGACATCAGTGAAACAGAGGTACGTTTTAAACGTTTACTGACCTCGAAGTCTATCAAGGTTTTCTGACGAGTTTCATATGTAAGCAAAATTTGACATGTTTTCCATTGGAATGTTGAATATTTAGAATTCATATCTAAATCGGTATGAGTCGTGAAATCGAAAAGAATCAATAAATGTGTTTATATCTGCAGTTGGTGGAGAGAGAGAAGGGAGTACTTGTTCACAGCTCCTCTCAGTATTCGGAGACAACAACAGATTCCAGTTCAGGAACCGAAGCTAAACATGCAGCTTACGCTCAGCAGGTCAGTAAAAATATTAAAAATGAGGTTTTTCACATTTGTGTGCAACGTATTTGCTGTTCTATGCAAATTCCAATATTATGTTAGGCTTTGTTCCGCGAAATCTGAGCTGACATTACTTCTTCACCTGAATGACTTTATTCTTTCCTATTTTTTATAGGTTCGCGTAGAGCCAATCGTTTCTGGACAGAAGCCCGCTGAGGTGGATGTCAGACAGGAGGCGAGCGGCGCTGCGGGCGCGGTGGCCGGGGTGGAGGAGCACGAACACCGCGAGAAACACAAAAAGAAGCGCAAGAGAAAGAAGAAGCGCTTCTACGCAGGAGTTCCCATCATCACGCTCCCTCACACTCCAACCAGTAACTTCACGCTCACGGGAAAACAAGGTGAGCGTGAAAACACTAAAACAGCAATGTGTAAATTATATTGCTGTGCAAGTGAATTAATCTCCTCCTCAGAAACGAATTTCTTTAAAATTCTATTTCAAGTATGGTGGCTTCCCTATCAACACACAACACGAACACTACATCGAGAACCACTGTAGCAAAAATTGTTTTTTGTTTGTCTATCAATTTTCATTCAATTTATTGCCAAAATGTAATTTATTTTCAGGGTCCCAGAAACACAAAGAGAAAGTTCGATCCCCGACTAATGAAAAACCTAAAGAGAAGGTTGTGACCCCAACAGAAGAGAAACGAATCGAGAAAGAACTTCTTGAAGCACAGAGAGACGAACCTGTGGAGCAGGAGCCAAAGTCCGAGGTGATTCATAAAGAGGTACTTGAGCCGGAGACTATAGTAGAACCTGTAGAAGAGAAACTTAAAACCAAGACACCAGTTGAAGTGGAAGGACCTTTAGAGCAAGTTTCTCAAACTGAAGCAACTCGAAGAGATGAAGTCACTGAAATCCCAGAGCATGTAGAAACTGAGGTTGCTTCTCAATATGAGGTTGTGTCTGAAAGGCAGGCAACAATCTCTGATTCTCAAGAAGTGGAATCCGTTGAGGAAGCGCTGACGAAGCCGGCTCAAGGAGAATTTGAAATGAAAGCAAAACCGACAGGCGAAGTTTACACTGCACCTGTAACACCAGAGGAAGTTACTGAAGTACAAGTAGCAGAGCCGGATGAAAAAGAAGAACCGTCTGAACAGAAAGATGAAGAGTTCATTGTGCGGGGAAAACAACCGGACGAAACAATTGATGATAAAGTGGAGGAAATCCAAAAGCAAGAAGAAGAGGTGTCCAGACAAGAGGGGTATGAAGCTGATACTGAAGACTTCAGTCTTATAGAAAAAGCACAACATGTCTCTGAAGTGCTGGACATTGCAACAGAGACAACACATCAAGATGTAATAGAATATGAACCCAAGTTAGAGGATGTGGAGAAAGCGCAGAACGAAGCAGGAACTCTTCAACCTGAGGAGAAGACGGTGGCACCTGAGGAGAGTCTGAAACCGGAGGTACAAGACTTGTTACTAACAGCTGAATCACATGCCGCCATCTTGCCTACATCAGTAGAGCTGAAAAAGGAATCAGCGGATGCTGAACCAGAAATTACAGAAGACTTACAACCAGAACTTGTAGAAGTTACTGAACTTGCAGAGATCGCTAAACTAGAAACTACAGAAGTTACGGAACCAGAAACTGCAGAGACCACTGAATTAGAATCTGAATCAGCATCTACAGAGATCACTCAAGTAGAACCAAGAGAGATTACTGAATCTGAACCAAAAGATGCCAGAGAAGTGATAATTGCGGAAAAGACAGTGGTAACTGAGACTGGATCGGTGCCGGCTGAAATCACTGAATCTGAATCAAGAGAAATTATTGAATCGAAACCAATGGAGGTCACTGACACAGAACTTATGGAGGTTTCAGAAACTGACACAAAAGAAATCTCTGGAGAAAAGATCACTGAACCGGAATCAGCAGAACGTTTTGAAGTAACTCATTTGGAAGTAACTGATATGACTCCAAAGGAAGCACAACAAGAAACTGACATCTTAGTTTCTCGTGACATGAAATCAATGGCTCTCAATCTTCAACTTATGTCAAAAGCAAATACCTATGAAACTAAGGCAAGAGAGCTAGAAGCAAAGACAAAAGAAACCGAAATGATTCCTGAAGAAATGCCTAAAGAGATTATAGTGGAAACAGCACAGGTCATAGAATCGAAGCCTTCTGAAGTGAAGGAGCCCGAATCACCAGAGATCATGGAACCAGAACCAACAGAGGTTACTGAAACTGAACCAACAGATGTCGGAGAAGTTATAATGATGGAGAAAACAGTGGCGACCGAGGCTGGACCAGTGGCAACTGAATTCACTACATCCGAACCAACAGAGATCATTGAAGCAGAGCCTATGGAGATTTCTGAACCAGAGCCAAAAGAGACCATAGACGTTGAACATACAGATACTGCTGAGCCAGACAGAATGGAGATCTCTGAAGCAGAGATCACCGAGCCTGAGGCAGAACCCACAGAACTCATTGAAGAAACTCACGTTGAGGTTACTGAAATAACTCAAAAGGAAGAACCACAAGAAACTGATATCTTAGTTTCTAGTGACATGAAATCAATAGCTCTTAATCTCCAACTTATGTCAAAAGCGAATACCTATGAGACGAAGGCAAGAGAACTAGAAGCAAAGACAACAGAAACCGAAATGCTTCCCGAAATGTCCAAAGAAATTATAGTGGAAACAGCACAAGTCATGGAATCCAAGCCTTCTCAGGTAAAGGAGCCCGAATCAACAGAGATTACTGAATCAGAACCAACAGAGGTCACAGAACCAGAATCAACAGAGGTCACTGAACAAGAACCAACAGAGGTCACTGATGCAGAACCAACAAAGATCACTGAACCAGAATCAACAGAAATCACTGAGCCAGAACCAACAAAGATCTCCGAACCAGAACCAACAGAGGTTACTGAAACTGAACCAAGAGAAGTGATAATTATGGAGCAAACTGTGGTGACTGAGACTGGACCAGTGGCAACTGCAATCACTGAATCTGAACCAACAGAGATCACTGAAGTAGGGCCTACAGAGGTCGCAGAGCCAGAGCCAACGGAAATCACCGGACTAGCATCTGCAGAGATCCTTGAAGTCGAACGTACGGATGCTGCTGAGCCAGAAGCAAAGGAGGTCTCTGGAACAGAGTCAACAGAGATCACTGAGCCTCAGCTGGAACCCGCAGAACTCATTGAAGTAACTCATGTTGAGGTTACTGAAATGACTGAACAGGAAGCACCAGCAGAGATCATTGAACCGCAGCCAACAGAGATCACTGAACTAGAGCCAACAATGCTCACTGAAGCAGAGCCAACAGAAGCTAGCGTGCCAGAACCGACAGAAATGATTAAAGTGGAACATGCAGCAGAAGTACAGCCAGAAGAATTGACTGAAAAAGTAACTTCGAGAGAAACTGACATTTTAATTTCAAATGATATGAAATCAATGGCCTTCAACCTTCAACTCATGTCAAAGGCAACTACCTATGAGACTGAAGCAAAAGAACAAGAAGAGAAGGCAACAGAGCCCGAAACAGTCGAGATTGCTAAAACAATGCCTGAAGAAGTGACTGTAATGGAAACTGCAGAGGTTACGGAATCAGCACCTTTAAAGGCTCCTGAACCAGAACCTACACACTTTACTGAACCAGAACCTACAGAGATCTCTGAACTAGAGTCGACAGATGTTACGGAACCCGAACTAACAGAAATCATTCAACCAGAAACAACAGAGTTAACCGAGGTCACAGAAGCAGAACCAAACATTTTGCAGGTCACTGCATTAGAACCTAAAGAAATTACTGAAACAGAAATTGAGACTACCACAGAATCAAAGCCCTCTGATATTCAAGAAACAACTGAAGTCGTAGCAATGAAGATTGTTTGTGAAGATGAACAGCCCTTGTTTCAGAAATCAGAGGACGAAACAGAACAAACAGAAGAGGAAACAGAAGAACTGCTGCAAGCCGCTCAGTCACAATCAGTATCATTACCAACATCAGTGGATGTGTTGGATATTTATGTTGTTGAGGATGTTGATCAGGTGAAAGAAACCGAAGATTTAGAAACAGAAGATGAACCTGAACCAGACACAATAGAAATGGCCAAAGTTGAGGTTGAAAGGTTAGAACCTGCAAGACCAGAGAAAGCGAAAGAGACATTTACAGCAGAAAATGAAGATATGCTTGAAGTAGTCAAGTTACAGGCGACTTTACTTCCAACGACAGTAGAGAAGGTACACGGAGGAGTAGAAATAACACCAATGGAAGTCTCTGAAGTAGAAACTCAGGTAGCTGAAGATAAGGTGCCTGAGTCAGAACCCACTGAACCAAAAGTCAAAGAACCAGAGGTTAAAGGGTCACCTGTCTCTGAATCAGACATCGTTGAACCAGACGTCACCGAATCAAAACTACAGGTCACAGAATCTGAGCCAGTCGAACCAGTGGTCACAGAACCAGAGGTCAAACAGGGACCAGAGGTTACAGAAACAGAAGCCACTGAGCCAGAGATCATAGAGTCACAGGTCACCGACTCGGAGGTCACTGAACCATCAGATGTTCGAGAAGTAGTAATTCCGGAACAAACAGTAGTAACTGAGACTGGACCAGTTGAAGCTGGGATCAAAGAATCAAAGGTCACTGAACCAGATGTAAAAGAACCAGACGTCAGAGAGTCGTTTATCTCTGAACCAGACTTTGTTGAACCAGAAGTCACTGAAGCAAAACCACGGGTCACAGAATCTGCGGCGATAGAAGCAGAGATTACAGAACCAAAGGTCAAACAAGAACCAGAGGTTACAGAAACAGAAGCCACAGAGCCAAAGATCATAGAGTCACAGGTCACCGAATCAGAGGTCACTCAACCATCACATGCTAGAGAAGTAGTAATTCTGGAACAAACAAAAGTAACTGAGACTGGACCAGTTGAAGCTGGGATCATAGAAGCAGAGGACACTGAACCAGAGATAAAAGAATCAAAGGTCACTGAACCAGTGGTCATAGAACCAGATGTTACAGAAGTTAAAATTACTGAAGCTAAAGTAACTGAAATCCCCAAAATTGAAACTGCAGAAACAGAACTAACAAAAGAGGTGGAAGGGCAAGTACAACCAAAAGTTACGGAAACTGTCTTCACCCAACCGCCTAAAGAAATCACACCAGAAGGTGTTGATACTGAACATGTTGAGAAGGACCTCGGGACAAGTAAAGCTCATCTATTGAGACAAGCACATGTAGTGTCATGGGAAGAATCCCAAGAGAAGGATGAAGGGTCGGAAGAAGAAGAGTTCCATGATGCTTACGAAGGACTCCAGGAGGAGAAACCAGCAGAATATATTTCTGAGGAAATGGAAAGCGAAATCATTACAGGTGATGTTACAGAGGACATTGTGGTCTCAAAAGAGAAAACACCAATTCATCATGAAAAGCCTCATGATGTAGTCCTTGAAGAAAAGTTTACCATTATAAGAGAGGATGAGGCCAAGACCGAAATTGTGTCATTAGAAGAGGCAGTACTAGTTGAACAAGAAAAGCATCAGGATGACCTTGACCTTCAGCAAAAAATCCCTCAGGATGAGAGTCCTGAATCAGAACATGACATCGTTGAGCCTGCGATAGAGGCCTTAACTCTGACGCAAACAATAAAAACTACAGAAGAGGTTTCTGACTTTAAGTTTGAGGTTTCCGATCAAGTAGTTTTGAGTGAAGACGTAACCGATCAGGAAAAACAAGATGAGATTGTGAGCATACAAACAGAACCAGAAGATAAAAAACAGAAAGAGGTAGAAACTGTAGTTGCCAAGGAAACAATGATAACAGACAAAGAAACAGTAGTTGTCAAGGAAACCATGGTCACTGAGGAAGTTGTCTCTCAGGTTGAACTGAAACCTCCAAAATCAGAACAGAAACTGGCGGAATATGACATTGGATCAGGGGAAGTAGTAGAGCTTAATTTTAGTGAGACTTCGCCAAAGAAAGGAGAACAAATAGAAGCTCATGTGGAACATGTAGAAGTAATAAGGGAAGAAAAGACAGAAATGATGGATATTATTCCTGAGAAAACTGATGTGGATCAAGAAAAACTCAAACTGGAATTTGAGGAGGCTAAGGGATCAGAAGGTGAACAGTTTGAAGATGTGGAAGAATACAGAACAGCGCAAAACATTGGCGAAATAGTGCTGCAAGAGGAAAAACCATCTGGACAAGAAATAATAATAACCGAAACTGACATTGTTACTGAAAGAAAAGAAATTTCGGAAATTACTCAGCCAGAGAAAGAAGACATTGGCAGTATGGTGCAAGTAGAGGAGGCACCAGCTGAAGAACAAAAGACTGAGACATATATGGACATATCAGTTGAAAAGAAGGAGGAAATAATAGTTTCTGCCGTTGTTCAGCCGGAAACAGAACATATTGTCTTACAACAGGTTGAACAGACTGAACAGATAAAGCCTAAAGATCTGTCCCGATATGATATCGCCGATTCCGTGCCCGAAGTTGTGCATCTCGAGCAAAGAACCAAAGAAGAGGAAGAAATAATAGAAGTCACGACCAGTGACTCGACCAAAGAGGAAATTCATTTAGAACAAATAGAGGATGTGGAATCGGGTGACGTGGAATTGAGACAGTATGAGATTGATGAGAAGGAGCCAGATGAAGTAGAGGCGAAACTAACAGAACCGAAACGTGATCCTAGGGATGATATACATGTGGATGAGACCATATCAGGTAAATTATTGAGTTTACACTGTGTGATATTAACTTGAAATTAGACTTGATGTAAACCGCTGATAATATTAAATGTATCTGTTATTTAGCTCCTCATCACGAAATGTTACTCCACTCATTTTCAATGGGTTGATGCTTCCTCTGATGGGTTGCCCTACAGATGTAGCACTTCAGTTCATCATTCTATCATGCAAATTAGACGAGATGTAATATGTGACAAACAAAACGTTATATGTTTACTTTGCAGTTGTGCACACAGACCACCAGGAACAGTTTATGAGGCCCGCTCCCCTGACACGGGTGACTATCAGTACGTTACGCATCATCTTCACGGAGGAGTTCCTCAACCAGTACATGGCCGATCATTCCGAGAGGTACGTATGGTGTTCCATGCTAATTCTATGTCTAACGAGAACAGGGGTGGTGTAGTGGTTAGTGACAATAGCTCTTAAGTAAAGGCCCTGAGTGGGGAGCTCAGCATTGGTGGAGATGCTGGGTATGTCCCCATGCCAAAGTGTAAATTAACGCTTTGTTTAGAGGACACACTTGGCCCCTTCCCGCATGTGATGCAGGAAATGTTTGTCTCATCTCCTCAATGTTTCAGCTCACACCAGGGTTAGGTAAGTTCTCCTATTCGAAGTTAAAGTTTTAGAAATATTGCGGTTCTTGTACCTTTAACTTTTAATATTAAACGGCACGTAATGCTTAGTGATTATTTCTGCGGGAGGTGCTAGTCGGACACTACAGTTAGAGTTTACATCTCCTGTAATGGTCTCTCTCTCTTAACCGGAGGTTTAGTCTGTTATGTAAGGTTTCGGGTTTTTCTAAATCTATGTCTAAATCTACCTCAGGTACATGCTCTGTGAAATCAGAGGTAAAGTCATCAAGATCAAGATCACAGAGACACCACTAGGTGGCGCTGCGGCTGTGGAGACACCTGCTGTAGAGAACACACAGAGGTAAGAGCAGCTGGACGCTAGGTGGCTGTTAGGAATTTAAACTTGAAAGCATGAATTAGGCTTATTATTTTAAGACACGACTACATACACTTCATTGTTATTTGTTTACTTGCGTATTTTATTTACTTCTGATATTCTGAAATTTCACAAAGACTGCTAACGTTTTTCATTACTACTGATGAAATGTTTAAATATCCCAGTGTCTTTCCAAAGAGCTAAGACTAGTACTTTGGCCAATACTAAGTCTCCCGGCTTGGCACCCAACTGTCTTTTTTATGATTTGTTCTTAAACTGCCAATCTATCAATGAAATATCCTCGGATCAATCAATCTTTCGCCAGGTTCGTGAGGATGTCCAGCGAGCAGGAGAAGGTTGTCATCAAATCCGGAAAGATTGTCAGCCGCATCCCTGCCGGAAGTGACGTCATAGAAATGGAACCGGAAATACGACCGCGTGGTGACGAGACGCTAGGAGAGAGACGACGTCAGATCAGCGTCTCAACGTAAGTGACGTTACGTTACGCTTCAGAAATATCTCAAAATAATAACTTCTGAAATAATTATAACTAAAAATAATTATTAGCACGCACGGTGTGACTACAAGTTCCGGTTTTAAGTGGCCAGAACCTATTTGTATTTTTATTAAAATCACAACGAATTCAACTTCTTAATTTTAATTTGTTTCCAGAGACGAGGACGGTAGACTTCACAGCCAATCATCCATTGGCGACCTTGACTTTGAACCAGAACATGTGGTGGGTAGTCCTGAAAGGTCAAGGTCAGAACCCAGTCTGTACTCGGGTGGGGGACCCAACGGGGCAGAAGCAAGATATCACCATGTGGAGAGAACACATGAGACTGTAACGACATACAGACCAGAGTCCGCAAGAACCTCACACAGGACGTATCACCACCATCATCATCATGAAGATCTCTCAGCTGTGGACTCAGTGTTTGATGCAGTGCAACCTTTCAGTTCCCCTCTGAGCAGCACACGATCCTCCTTGCAGTACCTTAGCGGTGCCTCTTCTTCTCAGTACCTGAGCCCAGCGTCTTCATTCTCACAACAGTTCCACACAGCCTCAGAAGGGGTGGAATCCTCTGAGGCCTCCGAATTCCGGTCCTTCACCAGCAGCAGCATGTCCAACAGCATGTACTTCTCAGCTGCTGAGGGTTTTGACAGTCCAACACCCAGATCAACACCCTCTGGCGACCACTCAGATGATGTGGCTACGGAGAGGGTGCAACAGAAGGGAGTGAGGAGCCATGAAACTTTCTACGAACCTTGTGTAGACAGAGAGGAACAGGAAATAGTTCTTGACTTTGCGGCTGTTGAACGACGGGAGGAGTTTATAGTGGTAGAATCGCCAAGATCAACATGCACTCCCTCTAGTGTGAGTTCACACGGTCAAATTTTCACATTCCCACCAGATGCTGATATTACTGGAACTGGAAGTGAAGTAATATCTCACAGTCAGGATGCTGTTTCAGAACAGGTTGCCATTGTTCCTGAGATCGTCAGTACAGCTCACGCAACTCCTGCCCTAACCTCAGAGAAAGATGTTGTTGTAGCCCAAGAAGCTCAAACACAAGAAGAAGGAGCCACTGCAGCATCACCTCCACAACCTCCGAAGAAGCAGTTGGGTGAAGAAGAGGAAGAGTTCATAAAGTGTGCACAGTTTGAGATTGATGCCATGGTGATAAGCCTGGACACAACGACCGAGAACATGTCAGAGTCTGCCACAGAGAATGGTTCTGAGTTGGAGGAGAGTGATGTGGAGTCTGTGGACCTGGACATCAGACAGAGGAAGGAGTTTGATGCCAGGAGACACTCAGTTAAACCTCTCGCTGAG
Source organism: Haplosyllis anthogorgicola (assembly GCA_038406195.1). Classification (NCBI taxonomy): domain Eukaryota; kingdom Metazoa; phylum Annelida; class Polychaeta; order Phyllodocida; family Syllidae; genus Haplosyllis; species Haplosyllis anthogorgicola. The sequence continues at coordinate 70,811 of JBCAUI010000015.1, forward strand.
GTCACTCTTGACGTTCCAACGGAGCCATTCATCACCGAGTCTCTTGTTGAAGAAGAGGAGTCAAAAACGGCTGAATCCATTCCCAAGCCATCAGAATCTTCTCTGCTACAGCCCACAACCACATCTACCACATTACAGACAAGACCTAGGAGTCCCTGGCAACCCAGAGAGTGGATACAGATGCCTGTGGAACCTACAGAAAGGATAGTATCATTTGAAAGTTCCAATTTAGTTCTTGCTCAAAGTGTTGTCACTGGAGACTCGGGGACTCTTCAGATCAGAGTTCCTGAACATCCGTTACCGGTTGAACTCCCGGAAGATGACATGGATGACGATCCCGAACTGGTAACAGCTTTTGAAAAACCCGTGAGCCCCAATGCAGAGGCATCGTCTGGTGATCTAACTCTGAAACCACAGTGGATGGTGAGGCCTACGAGCCCATGGGCGAGAGAAAACCTAGAAAAACAGACATCAAGAACACATCCAACATCAGGTGAAGCTCAAGAGGCTATTCCTCATAAGGTTAAACCCAGTGGAAGAGAGTCACCAAAACTGTTCGAATATTCATCCAGCTCTGATGATGTTGTCGTCGAGGAGAAACTACCTTCTTTCGAGAAGGTTGCTCCAGTCATGGCCGCTGCTCTGCCAGCTCCTAAAGCCGATACACCACCAGTGACAGCCGCAGAGCAGATCCAGTCCATATCTTCCACTGAATCTGCTACAAAACCTTTATCCACCTCAGCTGAAGGTCAACTTGAGGTTCAAGGTCAAGATGAAGATGACTTTATCATTGTTGACCCGCAGGAGCTGTTGAGAGAGGGAGACATGTTTGGAGACGCAGATGCTCAGTCTTCAGACCCTCACACGCAGTCAGAGACTTTCTCTGATTATGACATCAATTTTGAAACTGTTGAGCAAACTGTGGCGAGTGATGTCAGTGCAACGCCACAGATGACGGCTCCGTCTGGAACAGGGAGTGACAGACCGTCAATAAAACTGGACATTGAACATAGACATGAATCGGAAGATGATGACCTCATGGGTGAAGTTGACTTCAGTAAAGAATTTGCTAGTTTAGATAAAGAGAAAGAAAAAGAGAAAGAAGAAGAAGACAGTGGCTTTTCATTAAAACCTCAGTGGTTAGTTAGACCATCTAGTCCATGGTCACACGAGAAAATGGCCGAGATGTCGCATCCTTCATTCCCAGCAACATCTCAAGACATTAGTCACCCGGAAGTGCAAGAACTACGGGTAAATGAAACTTCCGGTGAACATGAGCACGTTACAGCCTCTGATGGAGACAAATTATTCAAAGCAGAGAGCAGTGAAGGTAGCTCCCTCACCATTTCGGACAGAGGGAGTTCCCTCACCATTTCGGACAGTCAGATCCAGACAGGGTCGACGGACACTCTGGATTACGATGCAGATGAAGAGATCAGTTCTGGGTCTGGATCCATTCAGTCTCCCGGACAAGGTATCCATTTAAATACATACATTTTATTCCAAAATTCGTGAGTACATTCACTGTAACTGACTGTGGCAGGATAACAAGATATGATCTCTTTCTCCATACTTCTTGGTCTATTAAATTGTACGTTTACGATTCCCAAATGTATGATATGTTTGAAGTGGACCAGATTTTAAGGAGCCTAAAATGTTAAATGCTTCATATAAAATTACTACAATTTGCTTGAACAAAAAACAACGCTTGACGCTAGCGCAGTGCTGGTCCAGAAAGAGACTACGACGATTTTCATTAGGCTTTTTTATTTAATTGTTTGGATTACGTTACCTGCCGCACTTTGAAATTGGGATTTCAAAAAAACCAAAAACTTATGGCAGATGAAACATATTATGCACGACAAAATATGATAGTCTTGGGGCTGTCAGAAGTCAATCTGTTGGAAGTTGATCCAGAAAAATATTAATTAATTTATTTTTATGAACAGTTTGGCTTTTTAGAGACCAAGTTCAATTTTTATTTTTTTTCCAATCGCCGCACTTTAAAAATCCTGACCATGCAATGTAATCCAAATGATTAAAAAAAATTAAGCCTTAAAGAGTTAAAAAAAAAGTCTGAACATTGTAGGGGCTGTGGGCGAGGAGGACACGTTGAGTTTAGATCATGAGGCGGAATTAGAAGAGGCTCTACAGAATGTTATAATGGAGGTGGAAGCTGAGAAACGGAAAGCCGTGTCCACACTGGCTGTAAGTATACATGGCACACGGGTAACGATGGTACAGAAAATTTGTAAGAAGTGACAGATCCACTCTCGCTTCAGAATTCGTAGGCAGAATCAGTATCGAAAAATGGATTCCAGTGGCCCCAGAAAACGAAATTGAGTCGCCTCCCCCTTTTAAATCTTAAATAAAGGTTATTTAAATTTAAATAAGTCTTGCAGCAAGTGTAGTCGATCTTGCCTCGAGTTAAAACTCTAATGTTCTGAAACGGGTCGTGTGTTTCTCACTAAGTGATGATGTTTCTATTGATTTTCAGGCTGTACCTGAGGAAGCTGGAGTCTCCTCTGAACCATCCTTTTACACTAGTAGTGATGAGGGAGAGGTCACCCTCATAGATACCGCATCATCACGGTCTACCAGCATACAGGAAGAAGAATATATGACCGGGTTCGAACCAACCTCTACATCCAGAACCACCAGCATACAGGAGGAGGAAGAGGACGAAGATGAATCCCTGACTGGGCTCGAACCAACTCATGAATATGAGAGTAAATTAGACGATGATGCACTGAAAAAGGTCAAAGAACAAGGTCAAATTGACCAATCACATCCAGAATCTCAACATACTGCAGGTCAGTCTGAGATAAAGGAATTAGGTCAAGAAATTGCTGACACTGGTGACTCCAAGGACACTTCAAAGTCATTAGAAGGTCAACAGGAAACCACTCCGAACACAGAGATTGCTTCACAAAAGGAAGCTAGTCCTGAGGTGGACATGTCTGAATATGACGTCATACAAACTGAAGAATTTGAATCTGTTACTGAGGAGATGGAAGACAGTGCTGTGATTGGCGGGGCCGCTCCTGAGACAGTAAGTGATGATGACGTAGACTTGGACAGTGTTCAAGTTCATGAGAGGTTCCAAAGACAATAGGACTTATTGTTGTAAAGGTTTGTAATTAATGCAAAGAAAAAATTCAAATAGAACTTTAAATAAAAACAAATGGTTCCACAAATAATACAGTGACAAACTAATGTTCAATGTATAAAATAGAAGGTTCTATGGTAAAGATTGAAACATAATTTAAATCTAGAATATCATGTTCTAAAGTTCCGTGATAAAGTTAATGAAGAATGGTGAACAACAGAACCTGTAGTTCAGTAATTCATAATCTGTTATTCCGTGACAACAGACAAAGATGGCATTGTTCCCTTACAATACAAAGGGATTTTTCAACTAACTTTTTCGAATCCTTTGTGCAACAACAGTTAAGAGAGTTACAATGACCAATAATAAACAAAAGACACTGAAAAAAACCCGTTTCTTCACAATATCAGTTTCTAAAGAATTAAGAATTCTACTGAACAACAGAAACGGCTATCCGTAATCAAACATTTTTAATGGAAATTAGCCAATATGTAGAAGCAAAATAACAAGAGTTTCTCGGTGCTTTACGGAAAGGTGCTCAAATCAACAACGTGTGATAAAGTTCTTTAAATTGTGATAACGTTTAGAAGTAGTCTTAAATCTTCTCTGGTTTTCTGCGCGATTTATGGTTAAATAAGAAATGTCATAACAACCTGTATGACAACGGTTACCATGGTAATATCTAGGCCAAATATGTTTTGTGTAACAGTGGCACCCACATTAAATTTGTAATTCTTCAAGAGTAAATAAAGGGTTAGGGTGCCACTGAGTTTCTTGTGCTCGTTTTCTCTGTGATATTAAATCAGCATTGTTACTATGAGCTGGGACCGGTTACCTAGCGACGTATGCCTAGCAACCATCTGTTTCTGATAATCTTGTTACTAAAATTGTATGATTCTTTGTTATAATCAAACTGAGGTGTGAATTTTCTTAAATCACGAAAAATGGGTAAATATATAATTTGAATAAAATTTTGTTTGTAAATTAAGAGACAGAATGCCACGTGATGAACCACGTGATCGCCCAGCTCTGTAACTAATTCCGGTGTCAAGTATCAAACAGTCACAACTTAATAGCGAGGTTTAGCGTCACGTGTTTTCCTGAAACTTTTGTGTCAAAATGATCCGTCACTTTGAAGCCCTTTCAGGTCGTGGTATACAAAGTGACGTGTAACACGTGCAGTTAAACTTCACTATTGTGACCTGTGCCATGCAGTTATCCGTTATTAGCTGTACAGTCACGCCGTAAGCCTTACATTTTCCCTGTCTTCTGTAAGCCGTAAGCCGTACAGTATGTTAAATACACAATTTATTGTGTAACGTAAGCTTTACAAACAGCAATGACTAGAAAACAATAGAACTTTACGCTGTGATGTCTGTTCATGTAAATAACAGCACAACGCAAAATTGTATTGTTCTCAAAATGGAGACGTATTCCTGTTTCCCACATTGTAAAGAGATTTTCATCTCACTGGAAATAACTAAAGTATTGTTTTGTATGTACGTCTGTCCGTCTGTTAAATTAGATCTAGACTGGCTATTTTTCCTGTGCTTATTATCTAAGCAGTTATCTCAATAAGTTTTCATCTCAACTGAATGTTAATTTGTAACATTAACCCATAAATCATATCCCAGAGCTTGTAATTTAAAACCGCACCGGGCTCGAACCAGTATAATTTGTGTTACGTATGTAAAAATAGTGAGGATAAGCTACACGTTTCCTGTGTGTACGTCTTGCATTTACAATAACGTTACGTTTTAATATATAAAGAGAGTTGTCTGTGATACAAAACTAATCATTAAAAGTGACCAGAATTTAGGTCACGTCTTCACTAATTTGACGCAACGTAACGAAGGAGACGTACATGATGTAACGTCTAGCTTCCCCTCCCTATCAGTAGTTTAGTCCTGGTAAGCATTGGTGCTAGGCTTGTTAGCGCTTGGACAGAGGCACCTTTTGTGTAACTTTATTTTCTGGACAACAGTCACAGTTTTCACTCCCAGAAGGAGGGTCTGTCTGTATGTTTGTCCGTCTGTTTGTGGAGTTTTTTTTCGAATTTTCTTGTTTTCAAAGGAAAAGTCCATCTTTACATGTAAAGTTGAAGGGTGCTGATCTTGTAGCAAAAACAAACTGCACATTGCATAATGCTATCTGTACTTAAAACAATAGCTAGATCAAATTACACGTTTTACGCCACCTTGTACGTCTGAGAAGAATTATGGAATTCTAAAATTTACATAGAGTAATTCAGTTGCTGCTCATGTTTAGTCTGATAATTTCATATTGAACACAAACGTGTAGGGACAGAGAAAACGTGTTACTTGATCACGCTGTTGACAATACAGTTGTTGTGCCGCGTGTCTATCAAATGGAACATTACATCCTCAAATCTACAGTGATATGTCATTGGTGGAAAATCTTGGTCAACGTGGCCTTGAACATGTTGAGCACTCTTCCACCAAACGCATCAATCTGTCTTCCAAGTTTCATTTGGTAGGTGATCCAGTGTCTTCCATAATAACAATCATACAATTGTTATCAATAATGCTTTTTATACCCTTTTCTATGTTTTCAGTTTTCTAAAATGTAAATATACAATTCTGTTTTTCGTTTCTTTGTTGAGTGTGTACAGACGCTTAAGAATTAGAATTAAATAATAAGAAGCATTGTAAAGACGGTGTATCCTTGGTGAAATCATAGCCCTATCACGTTACCATGGAGATCAATAGAAAATAGAGATGTGTGGTATGTGACGTATAGTCAAAAATCCTACGAGTGACGTAACATTATGTATAACGTCAGAAATCCATAACGATGCAATGTCTTGAGCGTCATGACGCAATCCTTACACTCCTTATATGGCATAACGTCAAAATCCTTACATGACGTCATGCTTTAAACGTCATGACGACATCCCATCTTTTATTACTGATTATCAAAACAGTGGTCTCTGAACCCAGGGGCCGCACAGCCCCTCTCATGGGGAACATCCTTACTAAAAAGACGACCTTCAATTTACGACACATTAACTTAAGGCCAACCTTATTTTCTGAAGCCTTGGCCCGATTTGAATTACTCCAATTTGATAAATTGATATCTTTTCACGCTTCAAGTGAACATTGCCATCTGCTACTTACTGCCAGTTAAATTAATAATTCAAATCGGGCCCAGGTTTTGGTCTTTAAGATTAGGTTGTCTTCAGAGTAAGGTTTGCACTGTATTTAAAGGCCGCCTGTGTCGAGCGACCACTGTTGTATACGACTCTATTTTATTAGAATCATATCATCGTGTTTGCTGTGATGTGTCTCTAGATTAAGGAGGGTGTTTATGTATAATATAGAGTTCAGGTGGGAGATGATGATCACTGTAGAATTCATTGATGTCGATTTTTAATTGTAAAATTGTATATTTTTGCTGATGTTTTTGTTGAATAAACAATTTAAGTGAACAACGATAATAAAACCCAACTAAATAAAGAGTCCTTGTTGTGTTATTTTTATCCGTGTGACGCCTATAAAGGTTTTCTAAATTATTTTTGTTGGCCTTACTTGGTAACTTTGCCAAATTTTCTTTCTTAATTAGGGAAATTTCCTAAATCTTTTGCCTAATTCAGCAAATTTGCCTAAATTTCTTGCCAAACTAGGCGAATGAGCCAATTCTAATTGAGCTAATAAAAATAATTTCGAAAAACCTTTACTATGCACCTACCACCGAGAGCTATGACTGCCGTCTGTAAGGCGGCTATGTGATGCTATTTATTCCATTTGGGATACGCAATACGGTCAATACGGTGCTTGTCCCCACAAGCTTGCTACAGTCGACAAATTGGCTATGTGCAATTTTTCTCAAGCTGGGCAGAGTTAATCATACTTTGCAACATTTTTACTTCTCTGCATAAAGAAAAAGAAATTCTGTTTCATGTCTTTAACTTTTATTTTCACTCTCTCACAGCTACGACCCCAACAACCAGAACATACAGCCAACAGTAACACATCGTCCTTAATTACTAACGGTCAGCGAGGTTAAGCCAAGCGTCTTTCCGCCATGTCGCGATATACAGTGACTGGATCACTGGAAATTCCGTCAAACTGGCAATGTTGCTGTTTCATTGCCTCCTGGAGTAGAATTTCGCTTTTAAGTTTTCCTTTATATGTAGGATCTTATTTTAGAAGTTTTAAGGAAGCGTGTCACATAAAGTCACCTGATTCTACCCAAATTTCACGGCAACGTTACGTGTTTTGTTGACATAGAATCCTATGATTTGACAATACTCGTCACACATACAAAGCGACGTATAAACGGGAATCTTAACCTCGCCATTTGTACAACATCCTTATTGTAACTAAGTCTACTGACTCTATATATAATTCTTCGCATTTTCAACGTTAGTACCACATTTCCTTTTAATTTGTATTATTTTTATTACAAATCGAATCAGTTTATAATCACATATTTTAACCAACTCATTTATAGCGAGGTTGAGTCGCACTTTTTCCGTCACTTCACTATTTGTTTTTTCTGAATTGTGATGTTACCAGATTCTAAGTTTCCTGATGCGGTAGAATCTGGTGATTTCAGGCGACATAGCTTTTTGTTTAGCTAAGAATAATAATTTTCTTTTCACTTTAGTAGTCACTAGTGGACATATGTAGTGGAAATAAAAACGTTGCAACAACCTCGCTATCATATATTTATCACATCAAAAACCTGTATTACAACTTCGTCACGACAACTTAAACTCTACTTAAGTACGTAAAAACATATCTTAGAAACTAATAAGATAGCTTGAGTGTTTCTACGGTTACAAGTAAATAATTGCATTACTTTGACACAATGGCTGTTGCGACTGTTTGAGACTTTCTAACATTATTTATTCGGAAGTTGCTAAGCGACTGTTGCTATGACTACGGTCCAAATATCCGTTGGTTCCGTGAAGAAATGTAACTCTAAGGGTCGTAATACACAATTTAAATTTCATGTCTAATTTTAAGTACAAAGTTTTTTTCTCGGACTATCAGTTGTGAAACATTTCTCAAAGCCCCATTATGTTCTGTGACCTGATTAAATAATTAGCTACAGCACCAGTCTATCAACACGCGCCCATTGTGGCACAACCCAAATACAAAGAAATAGCTCTGTTAAACCCTAGTTAAACTGCACCATACCTGACAGTAGGTTCCCTTCAATGTTTCACAACTATATTCTCCAATAGACTCCAATCAAAATCTACGTTCATAAAAATCTACATCATACCACCAATTTTGCTAAACGATTGTCCACTAACACAATGACACCAATATTTGGTCATTCAGGAGCAATAACCGAACATTTCTGACGTGTTACTCAACAATTTGATAAACATGGACCAATTACTAGAAGATGTGCCCTGAATCACAAACACGTGGTATTTATCTGTAATTAATCAATTTAACCCACTGTCTCTACATGAGAATCGCAATAACTATAAGTCAATTAAATGTACAACTAAAATATAATAATAACAATATAGTTAGAAAATAAAGCACCGTAGTTTGTTCTGATTCAAATAATTTGTTCTTCAAGATAGCAATGTTTGATACAAGGCAAGTAGTTCATATCACGGTAAGGCCAAGCGTGTTTAATTCATGGGATTACATAAGTACATAAGTCACATGGTATATTTCCTTAAGGTTGACAAACACTTTGGCTAAGTAGTTAATCTCAAAATTCAAGCATTTAAATTTTTGAGTACACGATGTTTCAAATGTGAAAATATAAAAAATTGCAAGTGTCAAGTATCCTCTCAACATTAGTACCAGTTTAGCGTTCAGTGCATAGTGGGCAAAAGAACTGAACATGTAATCCACCAAATTAAACAAGCTTAGCCTAGAAGTACAACAAAAAAGAAATTGAATAGTATGTAGTATGTTTATAATAGAATCTGCGTCTCATTAAATAAGCCATTTACATATAGACTAGCAGTATAAGGACTTTATACCTAGAAATAAACTAAACCGAATACCAATTTCACACTTCAGTTAGTGTGAAACCGTATCAATATAAACCTCTGCAACAACAGACAAAATATACATTGTAAATAGATTTGCACTTTTCGCATTACATTGCAAAATTTGTTTGGCGGTGGGATTTCTATAGTACAATAGCCAAAAGCACCAACAACCACTGAAACGACAAAACACATTGAACATGTAAATACAATGCATTTTCCCAGGGCCGACTGACACGCAACGAATTGGAGGCAGATCCCGGATTTGAAGTTTATTTGTATTATTATAGGGTCAGTTTCTTGTTTTTACACCAAAATGTCCATGGCCATCACAAGTTTCTTTTTTACGAACACCAAGATGAAAGTTTCGCATTGAATGGTGCTCCTATTGGTTAAAACTTCTTAACGTTTCTTACTGCTTTTTCTCTGGATCTGCCACTGATCATTTTAACGTGAACAATTTGATAACCACGACAAAGAACAATTAACAAATACATATTAACCATGGCTATGACAACCTATGTAAATATCCATGGTTATAAGTCGTTGCACAGAGTACATTTAGAGTACAAACAATACAGGGTAAAAACAAACAAGTTTTAACCATGGTTATAACAATCAATAAACAACCATGGTTACAAGTCTCAAGATCAACAATTTGTGTATAAAAATACGTTGTAAATTATTATAAGTTTTTCCTTCTTTATCCATTTATATAACAATTATATCCATCCTTAAAATATAGCTCTTCTTTAGCGGAAATATTATAATAGAATTACATGTATGTGGTGGTTTTACGTAACCTTGGCTTTTTTGGATTTGATGGAACTTTGTGATTCTAATAGAATCTGGTGGTGTTTACATTGATTTTACGATAATCCTTTCGGGACACATATTGCACTGTGTAGATTTATACAAAACACCACAGAATCATTAGAGGCGAATCGCCAGACAGTGCAGCAATTGTCATTTTATCAATTAGTAAACTTAACTGGCCATGGCATTAATTTGTACATGTACTTCACTTTTCACACTAACACATAAAGTACACCATAACCTTATAACAAAGACACACACCATTCACGATTAGCACACCATTGGATATTGATGAGTCCAGGCAACTGCTATTACTGGATCTCACCACTGTAAAACAAAACAAAACAACAATACGTTTAAGATATTTGGGATATGTTATCTACAACCCACAACCGTCAAATCACAATAACTAACTACAGTACGCTTCACGTGTTTCATTAATGGGTTTACGTTTATACAATAACGTATTTTAGCAACAAGAAGCACCATTATGCAACAGCGCAAAGATTACTACTCGGAATACATATAAAGTCACCAAAAACTGCACACCATCAAAATACTCATTGTTAAGCCGTCTTCTTTTGTCATGTGCAAAATATTTTTCATTGGATTTTAGCACTGATTCTTTTACCGTGAGTATTTTCATAGTGCACACACGTGGAAGAATTGAAGTACAGAGGAATGTCTACACTAAATATATAGATCTATGTTTGACAGACCACAATGAGCCAATAATGGTCGCTATGGCTCCTGTGTCTACATTGAAAATAACCCCCTTAGATTTCCTCTACGAACTGACAAACGAATAATTGGTGTGGCGCACATCTCTACCCTGGAGAAGTGATTACTATACCATTACATGTACTGTACAATATATGTACTATTAATTTGCTGGTGAATGATTAACATGTGTACGAGTATGCATTAAAGAAAGCGAAGTCTAGCTGCACGTTTTACCATCATGGTACATGTACACACTAAGTACTACTTAATAATGTCAGATCAAAATCACCAAATTACATCTCACAATGATGTGGAATAAAATCATACAATTTTCTTCGCATTTTCAAATTTGTTGCATGGTATTACAAATAGTAATGAAAAATAAAATATAAAATTCAATTATCATATATTACTCTGGTAACTGGTAACATTATTTTAAACGTGCAGGCATAATGCATCCTGAAATACAACTGAAGAAGTAGAACATTAAATGAACGTTAAACTGACTGGCTCTTTGAATAGAAAGACACTGAAAACATTGTGGTTAAGTACAAATAATAAAACAAAAATACCAAACAAAGGCTCTTCTAAATTAAACGTGAACCGTTACATCAAAACACACCCCGTGTATCATCTTTCCTAAATACACTTAAATTTTGCTCGATGATTGTGCTATGTTGATGATCTTTGCTCTGTGAAATCTCAAAAACAATATGAATAAATTTCACACAAAACAGACTCTTAAGATGCCTGGGACTGTGGCATAAATTGAATTTCTGCATAACAGGAACACACGGTCAATAAATTGGGAAAGGGAAGTCATCAATCTAAGGCAGTAACTAAATATATTCAAAAATTAAACCCACACCTTTTCTTAAACTAAATAACGTAACCATATCATCAAAGCAAAGCGAGGGAAAGTATGTGAAATTAAATCCATCAATACTATATATGTATGTATCTATATCTTTACAGCGCATGTCCGTAAACAAATATTTTGCATCTTATGGCACATATTTGTAAATTAATATTATTTATCTCTTGCAATTCATTTCAGTAAATCATGAGTTAAGCCAATTAATCACTTGATTTTTTCGTTTTACACAATGAAGCGTTTAGTATTAAGCCTGAAGTATCTTAGCTCATGGTTTATTCAAATGTACTTTTAATATCTATGATGCTGGAAGTAGTAACAATATAAATGTTTCCTTGCTACTGTAACTAGTAACAATATAAATGTTTCATTGCTACTGTAACAATGCCTCGTTGCTAAAGGAACAACAGTGTAGCAACCGAGGTAAGTACCTATGAAAACACTTGTTCATCAGGTTTTGATTCGTCCTTTTTTTCTTCTGGTTTTTCGGCTTCTTGTTTGCTGCTGTCGTCCGTTTTCTTCTCTTCTTCCTTCTTACTATCCTTGCTTTCTTCCTTCTTACTATCCTTGCTTTCTTCCTTCTTACTATCTTTGATTTCTTCCTTCTTACTATCCTTGCTTTCCTCCTTTTTCTTCTTCTTTTCGTCGGTTTTTTTCTCGGGCTCAGGTCTTTCAGCAGGGGCCTTATCCAAGGATAGGAGAACCTTTCCGATATTCTGCCTGTCGTGTATTCGAGCCATGGCCAGATCAACCTAAAATAAATAATCAAAAGTTTTTAGTAAAGTACATTACTTTTAAGAACTGTCTTAAGAACCATTATATACGTATAAAAATGTGAGCAAATTATCAGATACCAATTCAGTAGGAAACCACATTGTGTGAGCATGTTACATTGTTGTCAAGGCAAGTTCTGGAGATTTTGCTTGATTTATATTTCTTCATGCAACTTGTGAGACATCGCTACTCGTTCGACCATTGTGGTTTGCAACAAGTCGACTTCGAAATTGCTGTGGAGTGTCCATTTACCCAGTCACCTTCTCATAATAAACTATTTACCTACTCACATACATCTGAAAGGGAATATACTGCGCTGAACCTTGCAAGATATACGGTTGTAACTTACGTCTTCGAAGGCCCAGGTGGTGTCGATGTGCGGTTTGATTTTACCATTTTCGTACAAATCCAGCAGAACGTTCATGTTGTTGCGGATCAACTCTTTGTGCTCCGTCAGGTGACCCAAGTGAAAACCACAGATCGCCTGTTTAAAGAAACATTTATTGTTAAAAATTTCTGCAATACGTCTTTTTGTAATAACCATCGTTGTTGTTATTCGTTTTAATAAGTCTTAACTTATGAGAAGACATTTTCAGTATCTATTGGTCTTCATTTAATCAAGCCATACTGATACACAAGGAAAGTATCCTTTTCACAATGCAATCAGGCGCATATTGTCACTTTCACTGAACATAAATAACATACAACTGCAAAGTCCGAAGATTTCACAGTTTGCCACTATTCATACTTATGACATGTACCGTAATCTCGTTGTCTGTACCTTGTTTTGAGCCATTAGTTTAATGGGGTTGATATTTTTCGTCGCCCACCAGGTTTTCACGACTTGCATCAAGTTGCGTGACGTTCCTGTCACCATGTTCGCTGCACCTATTTGGATATAATTTACAAAAAGTTGTAAAATAGACCCGACTCAACAAACTGAAAATCACCATATTTGAATTTGATTCAAAAGTGAAATAAATGAGCACGGATGAAAGATCGGAAGAGATTCTGATTACATAAAAACCGGAATTCTGGTTAAAACCGGAAGATTTTCATCTTTGCAAAAAGTGCACACTTGTAAATTGCGTGACTTACCAAAGTGAATGATTTTGCCCATAGGTTTGAGGAGATCGTAACCCTTGACGGAATCATCACCGGACAGCGGATCCAAGACGATGTCCACTCCTGTAACATACAACAAAAATAGGCCATATACATAAAACTAGCCATTAGGGTTGGGTCGGTGTAGCACCATTTCCGAAGAGTTAAAGTACTGTCATATTTATGTTTGGCCCAATAGACAAGCAAGGCATTCCTGAAACCAACAAAATGGCTTGCACACTGATCCAAGAAAGAATGGGAACTACGTAGATTTGCCCCGAAAATACTCAAAATTCACTTCTATTCTATAATTCACTGTGATGTTATTAGAATACAAACAATTCAGCCTGTTACTTTTCATGCCCTTATCAATTATCTACCTCGTTCAATTTGGTAGCCAATTAAGATCGTGTATAAAACTTTATTACATCCGTGACCTTGAAACTTGCACTGCACAAAATTTTGGCAGATAAAGTGACGGTCTCAAATTAAGTGCTTTATTACCAGTTGTATCAAATTAATGCAAACAGATCTATTATATAGTCAATTGGGATGCTTCAAAGTAATAGACTTCTGTACGATAATCTTTTCATTTAACCAAGTGAATTTGTCAAATCAAATAAGCGATCTTAGGAGAATATAACTTCTGTAAAGACTTTATCAAATAAAATAAAGTGAACAACTAAATTTCAGTAAAGTGTTTAGCCATTTGGCCTCTTTTACACTTTTATGATGTGAAACCTACATGTATCTTCACCACCTGTCATGTTTAGATATCTCGGAACCGAAATCACATTTTCCATTTGACATGAAACATGAATGTGTCTTGCAGACTAGCCATAAGACCAAGGATAATGCTCCAAGAAGACTATTCTAAATGACTGTCTTGATTTTCTGTGATCTAAATCACAGGTTACTTTCCGACACTATTTAAACACGTTTTGTTGACTTACCTTGTGGAGATATCTTCTTGATTTCCGTTACGTAATCCTGAGTTCTGTAGTCAATGGGGTGCGTCACACCATTCTCCTTGATGACGTCATGTTTAGCGGCCGATGACGTACCGAACACTGTGACGTCACCGACGGCAGCACACAGCTGTGTAGCGGCGATACCAACACCACCTGGTGGACAAAATTACCTTTTTAATCCAACGAAATATTTAAAAAAGTAGCCATGGAAAGTACAGCAGAAAGCGGAGACCTGCAACGGACACTGAGAAAATTTTCCTTTACGATGTTATTTTAGTGTTATAGCCCCATGTTTGTAGACTGTGGGGGATCACGGAAAGAACACATAGAACCTACCCGCAGCCATGTGTACGAGGACACTCTTTCCCTTCCTGAGGTTACCGAAGTCGTGTAGCATCATGTAGGCGGTCAGGTAGTTGACGGGAATCGCGGCCCCCTCCTCGAGGCTCATCTTGTCCGGCATGACGAACACGTTGTCCTTCGAGACGGCGATGTACTCGCTCCACACGCCGAAGTTATTCATCACGATCACTCGGTCCCCGACCTAAAAAAAGGAAATGAGTTTGCGATTTGTTCAATTGCGGGTCTATCGAAGGAGTTTTGCTCCTGCAATTAATTTCTATTTTAGTTGAAAAATTGTTAGTTTTTCACAACTACGACTACATTTTGTTCTCGCGTTTTTTACCTTCAGCGTGTCGACGCCTTCTCCTAGCTGTGTAATGACTCCACTCCCCTCGTACCCAAGCACACATGGGGGTTTGGGCGCGTTCGGGTACATTCCTGTAGGTAAACAATAAAGGACCATAGAATGAATACAGAGACGCGATCAGATTGGGTATGATTTATACTAATTTTTACATCATCAATTATGATATTTTCTAAAAAAATAGATTCAGATTGACCTGAGCTCATTTGCCATTATCAAAATACTTAAGACAATTTTGATTACCATATCACAAGGATACTATTTAGATTACAATATCACAAGGATGCAAAGTGTCTGGGATGAAATCTCTAATGTGATCAATAAAAAATCACAAATATGGCTGGCAAACTAGAAATACAAGTGGCATCAATATAATTTTTACAGGAAATAAAGAGGGTATGTAGATGCATATTACTGCAAAATATAAAGTCTGCATCTTTAACTGTGTGTCCAGGATTACGATTCAAAGGAAAATACAAATATGGCTGCCAATTTGAGAATAAAGTAACATAATTTTTGCTAGGCTTTGAGATCGGACATAGGTGCATATATGTATATGTCTCTATGATTACAGTAAAACCTGTAATCCGAGACCACCCGTTCTGCCACAGAAAAGTGGTCTTACATTACAGGTGGTCTTTAATTAGAGGGTTCATAGAAAAACAATCTAGTTAAGACAGCTGAAGTTACTTTATTTCCTCTATTGAATTTGTTTAAAATAGCTATTGATTTAAGTTTGATTTTTGTTTTCTTTCTCAAATGTACATATTCTTCTCCAATAGAAGCTTGGAGTTCTTGTGCAAGGTTTAACATCCTTACATTAGCATATTTCAGGGCTACATATTTGATTGTTTTCACATCTTGTGTCAAGTGGTGCAACTTTAGTGGTCTTTATTTCCAGGTAAATTATCTTCTTGGGGCCACAAAAAGTGGTCTCTGGTCTCACAATACAGGGTGGTCTCTGATTGCAGGTTGAACATATAAGAAAAACTATTGGTGCATCAGAATGTGGTCCTAAATAAGAGGTGGTTTTTGCTACAGGGGTCTTAGATTACAGGTTTTACTGTAGTTGGGAATTGTCAATACTAAATGAAGCCCTATTGCATATCACACTATCAGCTAAATCTTTCACAGTCCTACAAATATTCTAACTCAAGCGGAAATGGTCTAAAGTAAGAAGAAGCCTGCTCCATCAGTTACCTTTGTCGGAATCGGTCCTGGAGCGATGCAGTTGAATCTTATTCCGTATCTACCCCATTCTGACGCAAGGGATCTAGTACAAATGAAAGAGATTTACGTTTAATTCTTGTTTACAGTTCTACTATGCACTACGACTTTCTATTCCAACTTAGCAATGATTTCGTCATTCGTTTAACTTAATCTCGATACATGTACAGTAGACCTTCCTTTGGGCTACCACCCAATTTCGGGAGGGAAAATGGGTGCCAACTGGGTGGTGGTTTTGCAAAGGAGGGTTATTCTCCGTGTAATTTAATGTGTTGCATCTAAAGTCTGGTGGCCTTGCAAAGAGAGGTTGGTTGTGCAAAAGAAGGTCCGCCCAAGGGCAGTTCCACTGTACACTTGTCTCTAGATAATTTCATATAGTAAAAGTGAAAGTTTCAATTGAATTAAGTTGGATATATCAATTTGTCAGAGTAAAATAGCATAGTGGTCAATGAGAAGTGGAGCGGAAATTTTAATCGAATTGACGATTTATCCGGGACGAAATGAATGTAACATAATTTGAATAATCTGTTCAGCTTACTTTGCAAGTCCCTCAACGCCGCATTTCGCTGCAGCACTGGGTGCAACAAACGCTGATCCACTCTCTGTGTAAACCGTCGTGATTTGTAAGAATGAACCACCTTGAATGAATCGTAGTCAATCGTGTAATTAGAAAGACGCAGAAATCAATTCCATAGAATAGGTAGAACGATGAAATGGTGATCAAATTACGTGTATTACAACTCAAGTTGAATTGAGATGGAGTACCCATGCACTCTCAGTGTGAAATATAACTGCCAGAAGGTTGTCTCATTCAGTTGTTCAGTAATGCTTACCTTGTCCAGCAGCTATTAGTCTCTTTCCTATATCAAGTGTAACATTGGCCGTGCCATTCAATACTATGTCTATTATCGTCTTCCATGCATTCGGTGACAGCTTCTCGGTTGGGGAGATGAAGTTACCAGCTGCATTGTTGACAATGATATTTGGAAGCCCCAGGGTTTCTACACATTCTGTGACAGCACCTTCCACGCTATCAGGATTCCGAACATCTGCTGCTGTTGCAATAACCTGTTGAATAATGGTTTCGTGACCTTTAGTACTCGATCAATCAGGCAATATTATATTTCCATTTACAGCCATAAAATGTATCGTTACGAGCACTTCAATTCTCAGCACTGTATTAGGTTTTGAGTAAATAACCATGAAGTGTCTAATACAACTAACCTTATTTCCAGTCTGTGACGAAATACTGGCTGCAGTTCTCTGTATCACGTCGAACTTTCTGAAGGAAATTACAAGTTCTGTAGTAACAAGTTGCACACCGGCAAATGAATAAAAACAACACAATTATAGGCATGTTTAAGCGAGCATGTCTCGAGATATCTTCCTTTGTGTGAGAAAAAAGTGCTTTCATAACACATTGCAAGCAATATGTTACATAGGCCGATACCTGCTGCAAATAGCCACTTTAGCTCCAAGTTCAGAAAGCATAGTGGCCATAGATCTCCCAAGACCAGTACCACCTCCTGTTACAAAGGCTACCTTCCCGTCAAAGCTTCCTTTGGGTAACATAGGTGTAGTCTGAGCGGGAAAATATTTGGCCTGTGCTCCGTCACCCTCCTGTCTACATGCTGTAGTGGAAAGCAACCTTGGGGCAGCATTCTGCAATGGAAATAAAGCTGAGCTGTATCATATCTACAGTCTTTGTACTTATACACCATGACTGCTTGAAAAGGATTAATTTATTTATAAGCATAGCTTCATTAGTCATGTGTTATCATACTTCAATAATATAATTCAATCTAACAGGCAATTTTCACCGAGTATTATAGTGTATAGCCACAAAATGGCTTGTCCCTGGTTCTCCCTCTAGTTCACGAACAGATAATGCTGACACAGCAGGTTAACGTTGAATATAATTTATTGCTGAAGTCTGTAGATCTTACAAGTGATACTGAAGGTCTCTAGTTTGATGCCTGGTCCCAAATCCTCTTCTCAGAGGGCTGGAGGCACATGCCTTATATATGCAGAGACATGTGCAGGGCAGATGTTTACTTTTTAATTATTTAAGTGGATTTACTGTATTTAGCTTTGCCAATTAGGGATCTAAAAGGATTGGTGTTAAGTGTTTGATTGCTAATTTGTTTAATTAAGTGGACATATGTTAGATGCACTCGGGGTTGAGGGAGGTAATTTATTTA
>JBCAUI010000016.1:0-66368 GCA_038406195.1 Haplosyllis anthogorgicola
AAATTAGGGGGTAAGACAAGTACTGAGTAGTATCTGCACATTTCAGTGAAAATTGTAGAGAAATTTTTAGAAAAAAATAAAAAAACCCAATAATCAAAACCCAAAACCCAAAACAAGAACTTGTGAAAGTTCCCTCCTCAAACTAAGGGGGCGGGAAATCCTCTACTTAGGGGAGCCATCGCCCCTGGGGGTTTTTTTTCACAAAAGGAAGAACAGCTTGTTCACTGCCTGTTTGCTTCCTGTGTCAGCCCTTGCGAGAGAACAAGCTGTTCCCTGCTCAGCACCGAACAAGACCACCAAATAGGAAATCTACTGGTTTAGACTGGTACTATTTCAAAACTTTCTAGAAACTGAAATCACTGTTCACTGAACAACTGCCCGCTGTTACAAGGAACTTTTGTGAAAAAGGTCCCTGGACACCAAGCGAACGTGAGTACCACGACCACATGGGTGTCTGAATTCTTATGACTTGAGCTTTTCACTGGAAATTGAATGAAAATGGCATCTGTGTTTTTGTTCCATTTTGTACAATTGTGACTTTTTGACGGGTTAATATGAGAAACACTTGGAGCACAAAAAATTATAAATGATGATTTAAATGATTGAAATCCACGATTCACAAAGTTCAAAACAGACACTGCATCAGCAGAAAACTGATTTTACTCTGGACAACGAACCTTCAAATCAACCGATGTCATCTGGAAGGTAGTTCATGTATTTGTAGGGTATCTGACACCGTGCACTGTGCCCCATGTGTGTCATCCCTCCGTCTATTTACTCACATCACTTCTCATTACTTATAAGTGACCAGAATCTAATCAAGCAGCACCCAATCAACTGATCAAACTAATCACAGTTAATCAAGTGTAGAGAAACAGCATTGTTGCCTCAGGCTCCGGGATCAACTATCACTTGATGCTGCCTTCTGTTTTAGATTTCCAAAACAAGTTGTGTAAATCTCACCCTATATAAAATGGCAAATATTACATGCAGACAATATAAAATGCAGTTCAAAAATTTAAAATTTTAAAAATCCAAATCTCAGTGATGATACCTTGAATGTACTCAAGAAATATGAAAATCATTTAATTCAGTTGGCAAGGGCTTGTAATCTAATGATGAAATATGTAAAAACCAGAAGTGTCCATGGACCATACCAACAGAAATGATTTTAAAGATTTAATTCTTTAATTTTGGTCAAAGGGAATCACACAGTTTCAAAGAAGACATTTTGCGTATTTGGTAGCAAAATCATTTCCAGCTCTTTTTCAACTTTAAACTGTTCGCATTAAACCCAGCATTTCTTCCATACAGTTTCCATTCCTGTCAGGTTTTCGGGTCTAATAGGTCCCAGGTGTCTGGGTTCTTCTAGACATTAACTCAACTTACCCTTCATTACATACTGCTTGCCTGAGAACGAGCTCCAGCCGAGCCGCAGTAATGCGTACAGGACAACATGTCCAACAAACACGCTGTTCATGTAATGTGTCCGGTAATGGGAGTTTAGCATGCATTTTTCCAAATCAGAGGGTGAAATGTCTGGTCATTTTGGTAACAAAGGTATTGTTTTTTGAGTGAGAGACCCAGTACGATATTCTGCAGACGCAAAAGTTAACGTGCACCATTAAGCATTTTTATGATCAGTACTTATTGATTTTGACGATCCTCAATTTTTTTATTAATTTTGAAACATTTGGGAACAATAGAATTCCACGCTTTGCTGTTTATTTCCTCCAAAGCACAGCGAGAATATCTACTGTCCCACTACTCAAGCCTCAGCGCACGTGCATTTTAAGCTGAGCATTTCAAGTTCACAAGAGAACAGCGTGGATCTCTATTGTTTCGAAATTAACTCACATTTCTTACTGTGCATTAAGATCAGGTTAGTTTTTTAATAGAAGTTCTTCACTTTCAAGCTGTAATAACTCGAAAAACATAAGATTAAAAAAATGATTAACATGGTCTTATCACTAAAAGCGATTTTTAGACTGTTTTTGAAAAAATAATTACTTAATTTACGTAAAATGGTAGTTGACATTTCGGTTAAACTCTCTGCCTACAGGTCCAGATTCGGCAGATTTGACTGGCAAATTCCATTCCAAAAAAATGAATTCTTACTGAGCGCATACATAAGTGCGTGTTGGATTTGTTGCCATCTTGCCTGGCATACTTTACATGTTTCTATATACCATACAACTGAACAAGTGTTCAATAGCCACAGAAACCACCACAATAGATAAAACAAAGTCTGTTACATAGTCTACTTCAATGTATTAAAATAAACCCTTTTATTTAGTGAACACAAAGGACTCATCCTTTTCACTGACCTTAACGGCAAAAAAGTTTCAACACATAAAGAGGCTGCCATAGAAATGCCCTTTTACAGACGCAATTACAATCAGAGAACCAATTGTAAAGATCTGAGGAAGGATGACCGCCATCTTTGTATGGAACGCGCAGCGGGGGTGATGTTTTGGTTTGTGTTTCACTCGTAAGGTTTCTTAAGAGGCTCTTCACACACGCTATTCACGCGCGTTTCTATAATTGATACGGATATTGTGATTTACAAATAGCAGGGAGATGACTTGGAACAAAAGGAATCATGGGGATGTGCTTGGTTCTTCTCCTGGATGAAAGGACGGATGGCCTTTAGTTGTACAAGGGAAGGCGCAGAGGAAGAGGCTTCCTGTCCCTCCACGCAGAAAATCAGCCTCCATTCCCAGCTCAGACCCAAACGAACCACTAATGTAACTGAATCCTTTGAACCAGCACATCTCTGTCTGTCTCTCCCTCACACACTCACACACATAGTCCGCTTCAGAAAATAACCTTAACCAGAAATAAAACCCTTTTCATTTTCCTAGAAGCAACATTTTGCCATTACTTTTGCATGTCTTTGGACTTTGGATGGTGGTGCATGCTGTTCTTAATGGAGGAATCTGTTTCGTAACGGTCCTCCAGAATCAATGTTCCTGTGCTTTCTGACAATGTACTGTACGTGCACTCAGAGATATTAAAACTTAACCACTCAGAGGGAACAAACTGTATCCATTTTTACCTTTAATTTACACTTGTTTTATGTTTATACAAAACAATTGGTACAAAAATCAACTAAAATTAGTAGATTGCAGTTTTTTCTTAGTATTGGAATTTTCGAATTCTTAAATTTAGTTCTGTTCATTTCTTACAGCTTTTAAAAAGCACGTTGCGTCCTGTTATTAAAGTATTGTTTCAAATTACATAGCGTGTATCATACTGCATCAGAAGAGATTGTATTGTAATAATAATATTGGCAAATTACCCATACATAGGGAAGTGGGCCTTCCACCAGTTTCATCCTAATTGTACTTACCCATGTACTCTTATCGGTTTTTAGTACCGCAATTATCGAGTCTTTTTTCGTAGATTTTATATGTGAAATGTATGTTTGCGTTCTCACCCTGATCGAGAAATTCTGGATCGAACACTGACATATCTCATGTCCCAGTTTACATTTCAGCGCGTCACCTTGTAAAACGCACGCTATGATAGTGTAATTGATGCATTCTTTCCACGTTGTTTATACTCAACTATTCAAGCCGGAAACAATGTACAATCTCCATTTCTAAGGGAAAAAGTACGCGAATGACAGTAGGTTTGCCTAATGGCGCACAAATGTAAATAAATTTGAGTGGTGATTGAAAACAGTACACAGAAACCGTACAAAAAGTTTAACACGGTACCTTATGGGAGCTAACTTATATAACCTTATGTATACAATTAATACAATTTCTGTGTAATGAGAGTACTTGGCTAAGTTCACCTAATTATGACTAGTAGGCCAATGCAGATTTTACTGTAATTTTGAAACAAATGAAAGTATGCGCATTACATAAATACGCACGCAACCGGAAGTGTCGGAATCTTATGTGAAACATGCTACAATCATGTTCAATGAAGTTTAATCAAATTCAGCATCAACATGATCATTTCTACCGCTGACTCTTCTATTAATCCTGTATTTTCTGCATGGATGTAAAAGACCATCATTCTCATGCCTGGTATGGAGGCAGAAACGAGAGGCAGTGAGGTAGTGGAGAAATCCTCCGATTCCCCTTGACCTAGAGGGAGAGGCCCGAACAAAACAAATATCCTGCACCCGCGAAGATTAATCAGTTCTACACAGCCTCACATAAACTCGGCAAATTTACCAATGTTTTCCCGTCGGTTGGCTCGGGTAGGCAGGGAGAAGATTAGAAATCACGGTGGCGTACAAAGCGGTTATCGGTGCGTTACAAATTCGCATTGTGACGAATGCGTCGATGCGCCGTTTTTGGAACGATCGCGGCCTATCTCAGTTAATCACGCGCACGCAAATTGCGATAAATTCTCCCCACAGTTAGAGGACAAATATATCAAGTCTCACTGACATTTCAGTTGCTTTCCTTCAGGCATCCGGCGCCGAGTGTAAAAGGGAAATAATAAAGAAATTGAAGAGCTGTCAAGTCCTCGACGGAGATTAAAAAGTCAGATTAGGACAATTCTTGATTTGGTAGTGGAAATTAAAGATGCCGTTTTCCATACGGATACAATGAATCATGACTCTGTCTCAATTTTGAAGATATTTATTTGGTATCACCATTGGTAACTTATTTTTGTAATGTAAATGAATGCACAAGTTGATGCCGGGGAAGGCAATGTTGGACAACCTCGGGGAACAAACAGGAGGATACCAAGCCATGCTTTTGATGCACAAAAAGCAGTGAAAAATTATATTGTTTCAAAACTATCGGGCTTTTTAGGCTCTGTATGTATTAAGTATATTTCGCTGTTCATGGGTTCCAAGTTCCAAAATCAATACCAAATTTTCAATAACAGTAACAAGAAAATGTTGCACAAATTGATCAAAAAATGAATGTAATCTGGTTTGGGAACAATAAAAATTACGCATCGCTTTTAAAATGAACAAAACGCACAACGTGAATTTTATGTTCGCAAAATGATTCTGATTCTGAGGCTCTGATTCCTGAAACAAAACGCATTTTGGACTCAATTACATGCAATTAATGATCTCCACTTGAGATAACGAGGAAATATGAGTCTGAATCTTTCTGTTGTCGGTACAACACGTGTTACAAACACCTTAACACGGTGTCCACTGGTCATTTAATCAGCGAGAGTCAATCAAGTGCATTCACATAACTAATCATATCACATTCTAATTTATTGCATGGTACGGAGACTGTCAACGTATCAGATTCTTTCGCTAAGTTTAGCAATTAACCAGGTAATCAAGCTTCATCGAAACATTCTGTTTACTTGATATTAATCCCTCGTTTCATAAGTGACCAAACTTTCAAATGAAGCATTGACTTTTTAAAAGCTGTGTAAGGGAGACGAGGGGGATTTCAGCGGAGGGGAGCATGAATATGTGGTGAATGATGGACAAGATAGGAAATAGTCCCTTGCAGCGCGGATTTATACATTAGCCTTGCTTCACCACACGCGCCATTATACTTGGCTGCAACCTGTTGTGATTTACTTTCCCGATTGATTTGTCATGTTTTAGTTCCATTTCACACTTGTTTGCCATCACTTCCCCTCTTATCCATTAGAGCCTTTCATTCTGCAGCCGCATGCAACAATATGCTGGGGAAATATGCACCAGTGAAATTACATAAAAACTGCATAGACACAATGGCTGCATCTAAAAGGCATGTTGCTATGTTATTTTCTACATTTCGTTTCTTCACCTTGGAAAAGCACTCAAGCTAATATGTTCCTTTTTTCCTTTTGAGGCACAGATAGCATTGTGCACGAATTTATTAATTTTTTGCACATAGATGTGCAATTATAAAGGTACTCTCTACAACATTCATTTCTTAATGGGATTCTTGTAAGGCAACGAACCCCTTCCCCCGAACTTAGCTTGTACCCATAGCTTACTGTGTACTTAGTACTTTGTATAAATAACGTTTTAGGTTCATCTAGAACTCTCCATTCTAAATAAATAACACACATAGTTAAGCAAAGCGAGCACATCAAAGCGGCAGAAGGTTGTTTTAAACATCAGTTACTGAGAGAAGATTAGAAAAATAATCTCAGTCCTTTTGAAGTTGATTCTATAGACATGCAAACCATATCAAGGTCCATTTTCCTTTAGCAGTCATTACGATGCAGATTTCAATGCCTACAATTATATCAACACTACATCTTCACTCTATAATATATTTCCATAGACAAGTTGCTAAAAACGAAAGTTTCAGTATAGCCTAGGGCAAAAAAAAAAATGATGTACTTCCCCCAACCCTTGCGTGTCTTATGCTCAGATGGTAATAAGCAATAGAAGGCGACTAGGGGGTTGGTTGCTCCCGCTGATTACAGCAATGTGCTGTATATGTGCGAATATATATCACTTATTATTGCTGTGAAATGGGCAGTGAGGGAGAGAATGGAGTAAGACGGTTTTGGATTGTATGGACTGAATGGTTTGCGAAGCCCCCTTTGGGCTAAGATAGCTCCTTAAAGAATATGAAGTAATTTGTCCTAATTGAATCAATTTGCGTGGAGTGATCAACCCCCCTGGAAGGCAAAGAAAAGTCTCTGGCATCAAAGCTGGGAAGAGGTTGGCTGTCAGTGTGGATTTACGCGCGCCAATGGGCACTGTTAAATCAAGTCAGCTCAGTGCTGGCCAATCACAGCGTGCGTCGACTCCCAGAGGTGTGACGTCAGAGCGTTCGTGCGCGTTTGATTTAGTGCTTATGAACGCTACTGTTTAGTCAGGCGCTCACAACCGAATTTACCAGTGAAGCGTTCTGACGAGATCTTACGGCGAGCTCGTTGCGGCTTGGCAAATTCAGGTAATGTGCATTTCTGCTTGTTTTCACTCTCTCTTTTATTCTGTTTCATGATTTCTAGTGGAGCAAGAGATTTTAACTCTTTGGCCTCAAGTCGCCTGAGAAATTCGCCTGCCTCTCTGTCTCTCTTGTATCTGATCGGTGAACTAATTTACTACTACCGAGGATAAATGAGAAATGACGAGGCCCCATGCACGTCGTGTCATCGGATTTAACAATTAAACATTTAATCAGGCTTCAAAAAAGATATCATAGATCGGACTTACAGTAGATGACAGGTAATCCCATTTGCATAAATGACCAAACCATGTCAATGATGCGTAGTAATCAAACTAAGCAGCCGATTTATTCAGCCAATGGTCAGGAAAAAATTGTGCGACGAGAAAACAAATCGGCTACCACTGACACAAGACAATTGGGAGATGATTTGGTTACTTTGTATGTTACGTCAATTTGACGTAATGGCATTATGATGTATCTTTGTCATTGGTGTTCAACTGATTGATTGATCAAATTTCACACCTATTTTACAGTGCATTCTCTCATCATACATTAGTCTTCATTATTTAGTAACAAGACGTGATTGAAAGCGCGAGCACTTTACTTCTGCTCTTAAACAGGGGACTTAGCTTAACCAACTAGATATAATAGAATCGCACTCGGGCTATTATACCATATCCCATAAACCACACACAGCACTTTGTACTATCAATTCTCAAGGAAAGGAATATAAGGTGCGTTACAACTTTAAAAGGATGAATTACTCTTTTAGTGATAATCAGATCTTGTAGAAGTTCTTTTAAAGAGGAACTATCCACTGATGGAGAGCTTTTAGAACTTATTGCTAAAAGCTGCTTTGTGTTGGAATTGAATGGGAGAGAATGCCTGCTGATAGACTTGGAGATGTTTTCACATCTGCCTTTGGATTTGGGTACAACCTCTCTAGCTTTGTTATTAATTGTGGAAACATAATAAGCATTTAGTGCAACATGCAGGGGGCTAGGACCACCAGAGCACTCAGGAGACAAAAAGCAAAACTTTACAGGATCTTTTATCAATGGTAATAATAGTATTGAAATATTAACAAAGTTGGACTGATGCTCCAGTGTAAAATCAGTCACCCTCTGTGAAATGGCATAATTAATCGTTTTCTATTGTCACGGTTGAATTGCGATGTAATGGTCATGAAGATGACTGTGATTGCGGTTTTATAATGTGACACAATGGTTATAATGTGATGTGATAATCACTTTATACTTGAATCACACAGAATACTTTCATTTGTCTATTGCAAGTACAAAGTAAAACAAATTTAAATCAGTACTTGTATCGTCAGTTATTCCCTCTTTTCGATAATAATCTTGCAGCAAGTAAATTGTGAGAATTATTAAAATTTATTTAGAATATAATAATTTCAAGGGATTGAATGAAATATGCTGAAACGTTATTGTAGCAACACAGTCGAAAAAGAGCACATTGTCAATATGATCACATGCACAGATATACATTGCACAAAGCTCTCCAACCAGTTAATGAAATTAAAATTCTGTAACCAAAGAAATGTTTGAGAATAATAAAATCCCACACACTCTGTTGTTTAAAACTGATAGGGTTTTCAGGCTCTGCAATGGTTACTGCACATTATGAGTCCCAACAGTGGTGACATCAAACGTGTCGTATGTAAGAACAGGGATTGCGAGTTATTGATGAGTATTGATAATGGATGAGTCTCCGCAGTCCGGTAAAGACTGCAAACGTCACTCGGAATCAACCACTGTTCATGTGACCGTTCAGTCTCTGTGGGGCACCACGGTTTACACATAAATTGTGCGAGTTTATATACGAGAGGAAAACATAATACAGTAAAAGTTGTCATGGGCAAACTGCCAAATGTGCATGGGTGGATGCAATGTGTGTTCGCCTTAGACAGTGTGAAATTAATGGTAAAAATTAATTTGATGATCAGCAAATAGTTCGTCAATTGCTTTGACTTCGCCCAAAGGAATGTTCGCCCAAGACAAGTTACATTGCAATTCAAGTCAAAGACTACTTGTATGTGAAATACGCACTGTAATCAAAATGTTAACTTCTATGGGAACAGTATTGACACGTAAAACCAAGTTGAATACTTAAAATTAAGATTATTTCCGTTTTGAAACAATTTTGTTTCATATTCGTTAATAGTACATCGCAGGATTCTTTTGTTCCCAGATTAATATAATTTTCTTGATCTGTGTTCTCCTTACAAACGTTTTTATGTTTCAGTTCATAAAGACAATGTTTGTCCTTAGTTCATACTGAATGACAAGTTGATCTTAGACTTTACAAGTACAGTTGGATTTGTGTGCTGTTTTACCATTAAATTGGTAAATCTGAGAAATTAAAAAATGTAACTTGTCTGTGCCATCATGTTCAATCAGAGGGTGAAATTTCGAACAGTTTTGGAACAATAGCACATCAAAAGTGCAGCGTGGAGTTCCAATTTCCTCTCTTTTGTTCTGTATGTTCCAACTTGATAAGAATTTCATGAGCTGTTACTGTAGTGAGCAGGGTACATGCTGCCTTGGTATGTCGTTTTTATACGGAAAAGACGAGACCACATGACCCATGCTACAAAGACCACAAGCAGAGAACCCAGCTCCTTAAGGACCATCAGTCCTTCAGGGGATCAAGAATCAACAACAGCAGTTCTCCTGGTCCAGTGGGGACCCGGACCAGTCACTTTGGATAAGCCAGCTGTCCAAAGGATTGCTGATGTGGAATATCACCAGGATCCAGTCCAATTTATCAGCAGCTCAATCCTGGACTTGCCCGGCTTTAACTTGGTGATCTATCTCAGGGTCTTAGTCCCTTAATCTCCGGACAGTGATGGGACAAACAGGGATAGCGGAAAGTAAGATAAGGCTGTGAATGATGAACATAAACCTACGAGATCATGGCCATGTTGAACTCGTAGAAAAACACGATGGTCATGCTGAATGTACGGGGAAAAAATGTCATTGGTGCATTTGGGAAAGAAAAGAGTGGCCACGTGGAAAAAGACATGTTTAAACGTCAAAGCAAACCAAGAATATAAAGTGTATTAGCAAACATAATGATTAGACATTAGTTTGTAGTGCCTTCCTATATTGTAAGCCATTTAGAAAGATACAGTAATACCATGGGTCGATGACAACTGATGTTATAACGTCTTTCGCAAGGGCGCAAATTACAATATTCTTTTACGGATAAAATTACTCCAAATACATTATTCACAAAAGGCCACAATAAAAACACTCTCAAGTTTTTATAGTTTATGAAAGCTATTACTTGTAAGTTATTTTGTCAAATGTGTTACCTCTGAGCTATCAGAGAATGGCTGGCTATCCGAGCAGATTGCTACAGATCTATCGCCCAAGGTGCGGCCGAAAACTCCGTAAGAGCTTATTGCTGATTTTTTTGGTAAAATAGAAGGCGATTCTTGATATCGTCCGTCACAGTGCTAATCTTTGGCATGTCCGCTCATCTCAAATGGGGAAACAGCCACTTTTATCGCAGTGTCGCTTATGTACTTCTGATTATTATAGTTTACTTTACTAAAATTGAAACAGTTTGTACTTATGACAACTGAACATCCGTATCATTCTTTCAAAAGGCATTTTACCGAATAGGACAATAATGAACTCAGTCTGTGCGACTCTTACAAAAGTGACATTAATAAGTACACCATCATAGTTTGCAACTTATCAAATTTGAAGTTTTTTATCTTTAAGGTATCATGATGGTCAAAATGTAATGTTTGCACAAATATTCTAGCCTTGGTCTGGCGTAAATTAAGTTTAAATTAATAGAAGTTCCATAAACTCGAAAACGGCATGACATAACTTAAAAGGAACAATGGTACCAAACATGACGGATGCTGCTGGTGTCTGACTCAAGAATCTGAAGATGATTCATTGACATAAGTCAATATCAGTCCGAAAGCACTATGATTAATGTTCTTGGACAAGATCATGCAATATTTACAAGAAACAGTTGCAATAATGTGTACACTTTGGTAAAATTACATCCAATTAAGACCAGTTCAGAAACCATGGAAACTGATAAGAAAACTTAAACGTAAATTTTACGCATACATTCCATTATTTTATCCGTGGTTTCTCTATGCTTCCTGTGGAAACAGGTTCGGAAAACACTTTAACCTAAACAAACACACTCCTTACCTGCCCCTTTATTATGATAAACAGATTTAAGTTAATTCCAAAATTACCCTCTTTCTTCCTTAAAAGAAACGTTTTTGAAAAGATGCTACTTATCTATCATTACGGCGATGTTTGATTGTTAATTCTGCATTACCATGTTTGTTCTTCTACCTAATCCTTCGTGGAAAAACTGTGGGAAAAGTTCCAGTTCTCACATTCCAAAACAACTGTATTGATTATTTTACCAATACCAATAGCATGTTGATTCGTAAATCTAAAAATTATCTTTGTTTGAGGTGTTGGAATGTGAAGTCTCTATTGCCATAGAAGTATGCGGAGGACGTAACCACAAATGAACAAGTTTTCGCATTCAATATTTTTACTTTGTTTTATATCTAAAGATAACATGTAATTTAAGTTTTACAATTTAACGGAATTGAAGTTGAATATATTTAAATAAGTGTCGAAGAGATGTACGAAACAGAGTAGGACAAATGTTAAAAAATATTCTGAAGAAATATTGAAAACATTTTCAAATAAATGTAAAATTTCGCAGCTAAAGAGAATAATATGTTATCGATTAATATAGAAAAATATCGTAATATATTTAGAAAATGTACAATCCACCAGATGGAAGCACTTTATTCTCTGAAAATAATTATCTCCATATTTGGAAAATAATTATTCCTTAACCAGATTTAGTTCGCTGTTCTCTCACTAGGTGGGGTAGTTATAACTATTCCCTTGATTTGGAGTCAAAGATGATAAAATGAGATACCATTTATTGTATAAGTATAGAGAATACTTGTTTTCATTATTTTCTTCAGTACAGAGAATGCAATGTAATTTGATTAATTTCTTGGTATGATCCTTTCGCTTAAAGAAAAGGAACCCATGAAAACAGATGAACGTGTCGTCAGAGTTCTGAGCACTTTGTAATCACTTTAAACAATTGTACATTTATAAACTGTTCATAATATTTTTATGCATAAAAAGAAGATCTATAATGTTGCTAATTTAATTTTGAACTGTACAGTTTAGATAAATTGTAGTTTATTTCAAAATCATTTTGACTTTGACATGCAAACTGTGAAAAAAAGAGATTTTCATCTTGAACTTGGTCATTTCTGGCCCCTGGCCTTTAAGGTATCATCTGATGTAGGAATTGGAACTCCCTGTGTCAGGAGACTGCATTGTAAAATTCTGTTATGTTGTTTTGTAACACCTTTCCCTGTACCCTAGACAATCATATGAAAGCCCATAAATCAAATTAGCCCAGAAAATTAAACCAGTTCCCATAAAATGAAGGATGGATTCTTTTTTCAAGGAACCTTGGTTAAAAAAATAGGCTATATTAACAATAAACAAGGAAATAAACATAATAAGATATAGTTTAACAAAGAAAACTAGCAAAAATTAAGTGTTAGTGAACAAAATATTACATCTGAAAATTTACAATAGATGAGAAATGGTAACTTATGTTGTCTCTTTACAATAAAAAATTCTAGCCAGTTGATGCCAAGTAATATTTGTCATTCGACACACAAAACCTCCAGCCAAATGAGACAGCATGTGTCATTAGAGGTTAGAACATGTGTCATGGTAGGTTATAACAATTAGTAGTAATCCTTAGTATTTAATGTCATCCTGTATTTCTCCCAGCAGGTGTTAGTTTGTGCAAAGAATCACCAGATAATCCGATCATCCTCCCCTTGTAGCACAAGGGGAAGCAGAGACAGCACCACTGCTAGACAGAGATAGACCCACACAAGGGAGGAATCAGCCTCACCAGCCCCAAGGCCACGCTAGTTGCATCAGGCCCTCATAGAGCCGGGAGCGGGCGGGAGACCAGCCCTTCTATCCAGCGGACCAACCCCTCTAGACACCCACACTGCCATTAGAGTCAGGGTGAGTACTATTGTTTTGTCATGTAGCACTCAATTAACTATCCAACCCTTCCGATCTGGATCATGAGAACATTGTAAAGTTGACACTTTCTGTGTTTTGAATTAAAAGCTGGTAAATTGGAGTTCATTAGGTTATTCAGTCTACCATTTTAATTTCCAAGTTGGAAAAGTTCATTTCTGTTGTGACCAAGTCCAGATTTTTCTGATTTTGCATGAAGACCACTTTACTCAGTAAAAACATTCTTCTTTCACTTTACTACTCTTTACTCGATAAATCAACAACAGATGTTGTACTTAACTCCCATTTCATTCAATTGTAACAACACTTACAAACAAACAAGACAAAAGTTATTCCCAGAACACAGTTCCTATTTGCCATTAATGTGAAGCCTAATCCCCTTGTTTTTAGTCTTATTTATGGTCACTGTCTCCTTATTTGGGTGGCAGACCCCCAGATATATCAGTTAACAATGATAAGCAGGATTCATATCAGTGTTAATGAAATCAATACATCAATTAGTCATTATCTTGTCTCTCAGTCCTCAGGATGATGTTACAACTATCTTTATTAGCATTTGTTCCCTCAGGTTAACCAGTTGTGTTCCTCGGTTTTATTATTATTGTATTTTGCTACTGTGGTGTCAAAGTAATTTGTGTTTTGTGTATTGTTCAATCAGTCAATCAGTCTTCTTCAGAATGAGAAGAAATTAACAATATTTACACTAAGATGTGCACCTGATATTCAAAGAAACAAGAAATTTAACGTTTGCATATTGTAATTGTAGAAGATTATTTCATTGCAAAATACAATTAAGGTCTCAGCAAAATGAAAAAAAAATTGTTCAAAAGTTCATTTAGTATTTATACCCAGTGGTATGACTTTGCAAATTTCAAGAATAAATTCATTTTTCTGTGCATTAAGAAGAGCACAGGAATGGTTAATCTTGATGCTGTTTCTTCCTTTTACTGTTGGTTTGTCTCTGTAATATAGATTTCCATCAAACAAAAGTAGCAACCATCAACCTTTTTTGCTGCTCTTTACAAACTATTCCACTTTGTTTTCATCAATAATGGCTTGGGTTTCCTAAGATATTCAATACATAATATTTTAACTTGTACATAATGGGTTTTAAAACATCCCTTTTACTGCTGAGTTTTATTAATGGAAGTCTTAATGGGTTTAAATAATCACAGTATTAAACTTTTGACTTGCACTTAAGTAATTAAAGTTGTACATAAAAAGTTAATTTACACCGTAAGAACGGAAGAATCCATGTTAACAATATCAATAAACTTTCAAAACTATTTTATTATTTCCAATAATAATTTATGTTAAGGCTGCAAGATTCATTCTGAGACAACTGATTCTATTTTAATGTATTTAAAGAAAGTTAATGACATTTCAAAGAGGTATAATGGAATATTTCCATATTATGCAACAATTTAATTATCAGAACTCACAATTTTTTGCAGTTGATGGAAGTTGTCTTGATGCAAACATGATAAACATCTGGTAGTTAATACAGTAATGATTTACTGGATAATCCTAAATCCCAAAGAGACCCTTTTATGGGTCAGAGATTTTCTGGGTGCCAGTACTGGTAATGGTTAGTGGTTTAATCCCAATCCCCAAGGGACTGGTGTGGATTTATAGATGTCCTTCACTCCACAGATGTTTGAGTCCCTAATTCAACACATGGTGTCCACTATAACTTTCCATTATGATGTCATACGTGTTAGAAACTCTGATTATTTCTCTATTTGTCATCAAAACTCCAATTGTTCAGAGTGTTATTGGTCACAACCTTGAACAAAGTTACAAAATGACCTCGGATTAAGAGATAAAATACTACCAATGCATGTTGTATGTCAGAAAATACACAAAAACAAACCGATCAACAAAAAATTGTTTGTAAATATGCTAAATTTAGTGTAATTGTTTACCTTTCACACTGTTTAATAAAAAAAACCCAGTAAAATTTGAGCTGTAAGGATATATATTATTATGGCTGGAACTAAAATCCGGCTAACTGCTGCTTTGCAACATACAAGTACATATTTGGAAGCCAAAATATTCTGAACATACATGTATATAATTGTCTCAATGCAAAGAATATTTACCCTTAAGGTGGAGAGAATTCTGAATAACCCTCCATACAGATGTCCATGTAACCCTCAAGCAATTTCAACATCTTATTCTTTCATAATAAAATGAAAGGAAAACACATTTTAGATTATAATTTGAAAGAACAGATACAAAGTGCTCCAACTGTATTCTATTTCTGAACCCTAAACATATTATATTGTGGCACTGTTATCAGTTTTTAAAAAATAAACCAACTCTACATATAAAAAAGTCCCTGGGGTCTCCAAAAATCCTACACTGTCGAGACAAATATGGTTCATGCAGTACACAACCAATTTCACAGGGCTTTAAATTTTTATTTATCTGGCCAACTGTGTGAAATTAAAAGTGACAGGAGGAAAATAGAAAAATGCAGTCAGTGAAAGAGCTAAATAGACATTGGGTGCACTTTTCTAATTGCAACCTCGTTATGAAATATAAATATCATGAGCTAGATAATATTGTGCTGTAGGCTTCCATTGATTGTGGTGCCAAGCCTACAGGAGGGTCAGAATTACTCTCTCAAATGGGTTGTTTACTTTTTCAAAGGCAAATTTTCCCACTTATTTTAACCTGTTTTCCTGCAAACAATGATATCAAAAATCCATAAAAGTCACAATGGATTTATTCTTTCTGTGATTTTTGACTTCTTTACTTATTTATCATTGACTTTTTCTCACTAATGCAAAGCTATTCTTCTTATCTTAGATTGGTGAAGTAGATTGGGTACACCACAATTTTCAATAAAACCAATCATGAGCATTTGAAATGAATGTAACAAACCTTCCATTTCAATATGATTCAATTATGATTTTTGGCAGTGAAGCAAAAAGATATGCTAAGCTTCCAATACAGCTTATGAATCTCTTTCCAGAAACAATTAACTGAATTCTAAAGAAAATTTTAAAACAAATGTCTCAAACAATTTCTTCTATTGATAATTACACAACATGATAATTTGTACTACTTTTTAGAGTGCAATGCAATAAACTGTTTTCTATATTATTACCATTTATACAGCTAATAGCCTAGAAAATGACTAATTATCATTAATTCATGGCTTTAAGATTTCTCTGTATGCAATTATTGGGTTTTTACTTCTTTCAAATTAGACATTTTGTACTTTGCTAATTGGTTAAGAAGAAGCTCACATGCTTACATGCCCTCGAGTACTGTTCCTCCCTGGCGTACAAAGATGCCTCTAATGTCTATTGAAGCTAAAGTTGCATGCAAATTTACAAAGACTCAACTTTTGTCGGCAAGATCAAAGGCCTGGTCGGTGATGACGTTCCAATATCTTATTGCTAATTTCCGGTTGTGTCAGGAGAAGAAGTTGACACGGCGTAAGCACGGGTTGGAGAGCACCAGCTTTCATCTGCGCTACAGTTACCTTGCAGCAAGGGCAGCCAGCACCATTCCATCGTTTACTCTTACTGTTCAGTCTAGGAAACCGTCTCTTTAAAGAAGCCGAAATAATTATTTATTTTTCATTACAATTAAAATTTTTGATGGCACACTGGTGCAAACTGCTTGATTTTCTGTACATTTTATTTCTTCGCTTGATATTATAGATATTTCGCATTTTATCAAGAAAACCCAAATATTCACACATTAATACCACGATGGTGTCGAGGCTTATTGCTAATCGAGTAATGATTTCAGATGTGATTTTACATTCATTTTGGAACCAGAATAGTTATGATTCAAGAGGAATTTGCTTCACAAGAAATGAAATAAGAAATGAAAAACATGTACACTTTTCCAAATGACAAAACCCATAAACACGCCTTAACAAAGCACTTACTAAAAGTTGATAGACAACAAAAAAGCTGAGACAGAGATCTACAAAAAAAGCTAAGACAGAGATCTACAATCAAAATACTATTACTATTGACTCTAGTACACCTGCAGGTCCTTAGTTTCTTCTTAGATACGACAAGAAAGTCATCAGTAACGCATAAAAGACATATAGTACACATTACATTAAAGAAAAACGCATCTCTCACCCTCAGGAATCCGTACTGATTGAACAGCTCTCTGACCGAAAAATATTGTGTAATTTACATAAAATACCATACAAATGTATTGCTTAATATCATGGTTACCTAAAAAAGTGGACTCGCGTTATGAAATAAATATTTAGTAAGATTTTGTAAAGCATTTACCAAATATAATTGGATAAAAAATTTAGAAAATACAAGATTATTATTCATTTAGTCAGAAGATGAAATGTCTGTTGACTGATCTTCATTTTGAGAACAATAAGTCCTTTTGTTCCAGAGAAAAACACAGCATGAAATTCTATTCTTGCAAAATGAAATTAATTTCAGGACCCGTCCATCAGAGTTCCTCCAAGAGTAATGTGAAGAATTTGGAGACATATAATTTTGTAAATTATGAGGCAATTGCATTTCGCGCTGCACTTTTATTCACGTCAATAGCACAGGGTGAAATTCTTTCTTCTTCGAAATATAAAATAAATTTCTCCGAGACGCTTCAATTATTCTCATACATTTACTTTTGCGCTTTTATAAAAGTTATATTGTTGCATGTACATTGTAAAGCACAAAATGCATACATGTGCATTTGCATTTGCTGTTACATAAAACAAAGTCATCCCACGCGTTTACCACCCGAAAACAAATAAGCGAGAAGTGAAACTTGATATGAATGAATTGAGTATTTGAGTGGTCCGTTATAGTTTTAAGAAAAACGTCGCTTTGGTAAAAAACCGAAAGCATTTAGATAATTTAGGTTGATTCATTTTTTTCAACTGCTTATCAACAGAAAATCTGTAGAACTAAAGGGCTTATAAGCTGAGTGAGGATCTATTCTTTCTCTGTATAATTACATTGATCTTCTCTTAAGAGACGGGCATCAAAATTTTATGGGGAGTTTTTCAAATATGAGGACTATTTAGAGCAGTGTGCATCACTACGGGTTACTTGCAATGATATTCTATTGTAAGACGTTTCTGATTGTTTTGTTTTAGTATCAACGTTTGTTCCTTGGTTTTCAGGTTTACAATTACTTCTGATTAAAACATTGGACAAAGAGCATTTATAAAATTGTCAATATCACATTCCTCCTCTTGTGAATTTTTAATACGTTTCACTGCTCAACTTTGGATTAGAATACACACAGACTGATAAAATTCCACATTCTCCCTTAAAAATATGTGATCACTCTCAACACAGCCAATCATGACACATCACAATGAGATCAATATAGCACACAAATGGACCATCACTTTATACGGGAACTTCATGCTTATCATTGAAAAACCACTTTTCAAGTTGCAGGGCTCCCCACAGGGATCCCGCGGGTGTCAGCAAGTGCGTTCTGACAGACATGCAATGTGTCACTGTTATAATTCAATATTTCGTTCTATCAATGGCGAAAAAATCATTAATATTTTATTGTAAATAAATGTATTTGTCATTTGGAAGCAAAAGCTTTTTGAGTAATTAACATATTTATTGATAGGCACGCTTTTGATGAGGCTAAAATGAAATTTAAAATTTGATGAATTGTTTGAGTAATAGATGGTGTATATTTAGAGATGAAAGAGTGCAAATTACAATGTTATATATAAACGAGTTATTGATCGGAATGTTTTGCTGTCCATATTAAATGCCATCAATTTGATGAATGTTCGCTTGGGAGATCATTTCAATTGGAATGGATACATTGACCAACATGAACTGAAAATGTTTGATTTAAACATCAAATTCCTCAACAAATTATTTTACTTGCTAGGTAAAGAACTGATACCTACGAAAATTCAGTCCAATTTGATGGATAAATCAATCCAGGCTGTCAGACAAGTATCTAAAGGCTAAAACAATTCTTACATTTAGGGTGGCCGTAAGGTTGGTAATTGGACCAGTAGATTTTCGGTTGTTGATTCAACAGACATACAGCCAGTGGGCTATGATCAAAAACTTTTAAGTTATAAAAATTAATGATACAAAAAAATTTATCACTTTCAGTTCATCAAATACATTGGGGGAATTTTCAGATACAAAGGGGGCAATAATATTGAATCTGCAATGAAATAGCTGTGCACCTAACAACCCTTATGAAATAATAATTATACTATGTTATTGTTGGCCCATATTCCTTTGTACAAAAAGTGAAAATTATCCGAAGGACTCGATGAAAAAAGCTAATGTGTTAATATTGCAGAAGTACTGCACTTAAAATTCAAAACATCACTGTTCACATCCCATTCAGATACCAATAAAAGTGGGTCACCACATTACCAAATAATTCAATGCAAATTTACTGCTTGATATATCATTTAATGCGATGAATAGGCTCCTAATGTCATTGATAATAACACTACTTGAGAATTATACCACTTAATATCTTTCTAATTTTGCTGTAGAACGTATGGGGCTGTTGGCGCGGTCTTTAATCTTAATGCAATGGCGCTCCAATGAGGCGTAAGGCCGCCGTGGGTTGGATCAATGAAAATAGAACGGTGAGAAAATGCGAGGAAGTGTTAGGATCTCAATGGCATTTGGTATATGAAAGAAATATACAAGACTTTTGTAAAATGTTTACGTTTTGGTGCAACAAACATGTGTCTGAAAGGTCTGCAAATTGCGTCATATCATACGTAATCATTTTACACGCAAAGAACTTGGGGATTTTACGTAGTTTATGTAATGAAATTTACAGCACCATTTTATAAAGCTAAAATTTTGAGTATTACTCTCAGCTTACTCCAGTTAAGACTCTTCATTTTTAGAACATTTGCTCCTTTGAGTTAAAAACACAGCATGGAATTCCATTGACGCAAAATGAAATCCATTTCAGGAGCTGTTTAAAGCATTACTATTGTCCATTATTGTCCTTCAAAAGTAAGAAACACTCATTTTAAAACTTGAGGGAAAATGTCCAAATTTGACCTTTACCTCTTTCACAAAGAGACGATAAGAAGAGTACAATTATTGCTGTGCTAATGCGTGCTCCTTTCATCTTGTAATACTAATGGTCAATATGTTAAGCTCCCGTCTGCCCTCAGGTCCCGCGGTCTGTTCTGTCCGGCACAAACACTTGCAGTCTCTATTCATGAGAATAAATCCCAATTTATAATGAAATAATTTCCATATCTCACAAATTTCATTTTGCTACAGTTCCAGTCATGACTGTGCTGATGAGAAACACGCAGACTAAAAGGTTGACACAAATTTAAAGTGTAAAGTACTTTTGTAGGCTTTATTTTGAACTTAAAAATATCCAGGCAAAGGATATAAATTTAAAAAATCATTGCATTTAGGTCTGCAAAAGCTTATTTTCCAGTAAAATGATAGATATTTTATTTTGCCTTTTAAACTATGTGTCAGTTAATTCAGTTGAATTAAATGCGATCATTCTCATCCGTAAATAAATTTAAATTCATCTGCACTCAGTATCTGTCCTTTTCAAGTTCAATTACAATATTAAGTAACAACTCGCTTAAACTCTACAAAAAGAGCACAACTTATCCCATTTATCAGGTATTTCTGAGCCATTAAAGATTCACATGTAACGTCAGATATTTCTCAAGTGGAAAATCTGGGAGATGAACTGGAAATAACTGTTACTATGGAGTTACTATGGTGAAATTGTCTTCCACATTACTTCCGGTCTTTGCCTCCAGTTGTAAACAAATCATGTCACTGCAGAACAAAAAGCCGTTCAATCTCCAGAATGGAAAGAGCCAAATAAGGCAGTTGACGAAATATTTGCTTTAACTGACAAAATACATAGAGTAACTGAATTAAATGCTTTATTTGGGTTAAATCTTGGACATTTCACGTAATAAAGGAAATAGAAAGACCCTAATAAATCTACAGTGGATGTATGAATGCAACTTTGAATACAAATGCCCTCTTCTAAAACTTACTAATACGATGTGAAAAACATTTTCAGATGCCTTGCAAAACATGGTTTACGATTTACAGCGCGATTGGAGAACTTCAAGTTAAACGGTGTTAGACATTTTAGCGGGGTTTCTTTTGTTTAAAATGTTACGTTAAAATCAAAAGAAAAATTATCCCAAAACAAAAGTTGGAATCCTTATTTCCTTGGTTTTGTTTGCACTCTTAAATCTTTTGCGTTGATACAAATACTACACACATAAAAAGCGATAGAATCATTTTCACAGAAAAAAAACCAAAATGCTAGATTCAAATTTCGTATATTTATGTGTAAAATATCCTTACATTTCTCAACCACTTACACACAAAATGAAAATAATACTAAACTATCAAGTATCTCCAGAAATTCCCACCTGCATTTTTATGACATTCTAGTGGCAGAACTATTTTAATTTAACTCATCTAAAGCTATATTGGAATGCTTAATAGTATAACTATCTATGCACCTGAATAGGTTAAATCATTTGGAAGAAGACCCATAGAGCCATTGTTTCCCAAATTATTTCCAGGTCCCTGAGTTTCATTATAAACATGTTCTTGTACCTTTAAAGTATTTTATCATGATTTACTACAATGAATTTATAACAGACAAGGCCTGAAAAGTATCTAAATAGTTTTTGGTAAGAAATAGAACTGAACTACAGGCTAGACTTGACTATTTAAAGGAATATGAAATAGATGATTGAGAAACATAATAGGAGACAGAGAGAAACTGAATACAAACTTGTGATAACATGTTCTGAGGTTCACAAGCTTAGCTTTAGAATACTTCTATACAAAATTGTATTTAGATTGTTTAAATTCTTTTTATACTGTTTTCTTTGTTGAATCAAAACTCTACAAGACAAATAAAACTATTGGCCCTACTTTCTACAAATATGCATTCACAATGCATGCAAAAATATGCAAGGCAAGAATTCCCATACTCTCAAACTGTTTGCATTAAAGATAATGCCAAAGACTAGTTAGTGATAGTTTCTATATGAATCTACAGAATGCACTAAGAGTATCATATAAATATTCATGCTTGAGAAGGGTTAATCAACCGGAAGAGAATGCGCTATTCTTAGATTGTCTTGCGGATTATTTCCACGTCTGTAGACCTGGGTGTAAACATGTCGACTTGTAGCAATATTCAAGCTACTGGCCCATGTATTGAATTTTTTCCACAAATAATTTTTATACCTTTTATCAGGTAAACAGTTGGTATGCTAAAATTGAAATTGTTCTTAACATAAAGTGAATTTTAGGTATTTTTGCAACATATTATTGAGAAATTAAATCTTTAAAAGGGTTATGTTGTTTATTTAAGCACTGACCAAATTTAATCGTAAGTGAAAGCCAAATGACAAAAATATGCGTTGTTACATAATTTCGGAAAATAAGAGCATTGTATCATTTCATATTTACATTTTTGCACCTGTTTCTAGTATAAAGTTAACTATTCTTGCATTTGGTGTAACTGTATCCGATCATTAAAACCAAGTGTAGTTAAGTGCCCAAAACAAGATCATATTACTCTCATTACCCATTACACTTGTGTCATTTTAAATGTAATTATTGAAAATCTCAAAAATAACTGAGCTATTCTGTACAGGATGAAGTTTTTCCTAAAAGTGGGAGGTCCTTTTATGTGGTAATACAACAAGAAATTTGAATTAACCACAGCAAAAATACATTATCATAGAATGTCTTGGCATTGCCTTTTAGTGCAGGGAGACTATTAAACTGATGGCATTTTTGCAAATTGAATAGTGCAACTTTTCTCTGGCTTTCAGAGCGGTATTTTTGTTCTGCTCGTCTCGGTTTTCATCCATTTAAGGTGTTCTTTCTAAGTGTCACAGTCTCTGTGTAGGTATTGCTGAGGTACAAAAAGAGGATGCCTCGGGTTTTTGATTGCCGGGTAATAGTTTGTAGTTGTGTGTTACTTTGCCCTTGAGGCAGGACCAGAGTGTAAATGTGAGATATTCACTTAACTCTGAACTGCACAAAATCTGACTAACGTACACATGTACAATTTGAGCATCATGCATTATTTCTGCGAAAGTTACGGGGAAAATAAATGTCCGTGCACATTACTACCATAAATGTTTTAGATATACTTTTAGCTGTTCAGTGATAACAGGAGCTTAATTGATTTCTGAAAAGATATCCTTAGCAAATGTAAATCTTTCCCATCTTTTGCCATCATTTTGTTGCAATCGGCATAACTTCTGTTTAGCCCCGGAAATTCCTATCAATTTGGAAACGTCTATGACAAAGGGGAAACAAAATAATTTCACGTTGTACTTTTGATACCCTATTGTTCCTAAAGTAATAGGAATTTCACCCTCTGATGCAACGTCAAAAGCACATTGCTGACAACTGTATGATCCTCATACACATCTCGGTACTGTATTGTATGCCGATCAGGCTTTGTAGTTATATTGACCAGATTGGTCAACATCCAGACTGTCCTCTTCACCGTCCATATTCCCGGGGCTTTCAACCCCGGGAATTCTTTGTGAACCTCCAGTATGGCTTCTCTTCTTATCTCCCAAAAACACAAGCCCGTCAGAAATTCAATTTTCTTAGCCTAATGCATGCTGCTAAAACTGTGAATGATGGCTACATTTTTTCTTTTGTTCATCTTTAAATTGTCGCGATATGCCATAAATGCCCTGATATCTACTTACGACTCAATGTC
The DNA here is from genome assembly GCA_038406195.1 of Haplosyllis anthogorgicola. Classification (NCBI taxonomy): domain Eukaryota; kingdom Metazoa; phylum Annelida; class Polychaeta; order Phyllodocida; family Syllidae; genus Haplosyllis; species Haplosyllis anthogorgicola. The sequence continues at coordinate 23,666 of JBCAUI010000016.1, forward strand.
AACGATTAAATTTTAATGATCATATTTATTTCCAAACTTTCTAGCTTTGACACACATGCCGAATGGTCTGTCCTCAGACAATAATTGAGATAGTCTATCTCCACATAATATTTACAATTGAAATTATTTCATGTTTAGATCTATTCCTTTAAAAGTCATGGAAAGAAGAATAAATTTACAACATGTTAAGGAGCATTTTATATCGTCATGATGGAAGGTTAATCGTTGCCCTAGTAAAGTAAACAAACCTCCTTTTGCCAAGAGAAGTCATTTCTGAAAGCTTCAATGGAGACTAAAGATTGGCATATGAAACGGGTTGAACAGAAGGGCTGTAAAGCCTTAAAAAGAGATGACCCTAAATTCACCTGGCTTCCCCAAAAACCGTTTCAATCCCGAGTCAATTCAGAATGCATTATAAGAATGGGGCAACTTTTAAATGCCAATGGACTCCAAAAAAATGTATGCATGGGCTTAAATGATAATTGGCGTCCGTTAAAAGTCAGAATAGATAACTACTTGAAAATTGTTTGGGTTTTAGTTTTTTGACTGGAACTTGTCAAGACTTAACTTTTCAAGGAATTTATGACTTTCAACATGAGAGTATAATCTTTTATTTTACGAGGATTGAAGAAAGTTTCCTTTGTTAAAGCAATTGTATTATTAATATTTATGAGTGATGAGAACTTTTTTCTTCAATTGTTAATCCTATTCAATCGAAACTGTAAAATATCAAGGTATACACAATATAATGATGGAAGCTCTTAGGTGCATTAAATTTTGTCTGGAACTTAGATAAAGCTGTAAGTCAAACAAAACTTCACGATGTTTGACATAAGCATTAATTTCCACTTTAATAAGACATAATGCATGTGTGGAATTTAGATCTTAGCCTTGTAACAAAACCTCAGAAATTTGCCTCGAGACTTTTCAAAAAGGTCCCAGAGAAGAATGGAGAGACACGTTCAAAAACTGTCCCTAAAAAGCCGTAGAGGGAACCCGAGAAGTTTGAAGTGGTCGCCCCCACACTGGGAATAAACTTCTCCGGCGGTGACATCAAAAACACATAAACTTCTTCTGCTATTTGTTGAATAAACCTAATTAAGACTCGGGTCCACGGGGTGAGTCGCTAATAATCTGTGGTTAACTAGATGTTAAGTCTTGGATGTCACTGGGAAGAGAACCGGGTGGGACCGAGGGGCTACGGGAGTCCGACAGTGATAAGTAATACGCATGGAAATACACAAATACTTAGACAATGATAAACACAAATTGTCAGCCTTTAATTCAAAATCAGTTTATGAAACTGCAGAAGAGTGGAGGCATAAGAGGGGAGGGTGGCTGAGACAATATCCCGTGAGTTGCTTATGTGGGAGCTTCCATGCATCCTGACATCTAAGACCTTGTACCCCCAGTGTTGAGCACTATTTGTGTTTTCAAAACAAATGGTTATCGCGTGACTTTGTATATTGTTGATAAATGATTAGTACTAGAGTACTGTTACGACTGGGAAATCTAGTATAAACAAAAACTCCTGATCAGCCAATTTATGTTCTCTCAAATGTACTCGAAATTGTGATCCAAAGATTATTAGCCTGACAAAAAGTTGGTTTCTAAATACAAAAAGTTGGTTTCTAAATATCAAATTTTCAATTGTCTCCCCACACTAGTGATTCACATACATTTTCAATTTATTTCGATGTAGTAAAAAGCAAACGTGTATACTATTTTGCTCAAATGAATAAGGTTCAAATTATCTGTGCAAAAAACACAACTGAAAGAATCTAAAACATAACAAATGTTTCATGTTTGATTTTTACAAATACGATTCAATACCTTTCCAGGTAAAAATGCATCACTTTACTCTTCTTGATGTATAATCTATTACAATGTTGAAAAAAAGTTAGATCATTTCAATTTAATACTTCAACTCAAACGCCCCAGTGCAATGCCATAGTGGGTGAAAAAAAGTTGCCAAGGTCAGATTGGAATGCTGAGAGATTAATTGTGCTGACAAATTACCATTATAAAGTGGTGTACCGAGACAAGCACTTTCATGTGTTAGAGAATTAATAACCCCTCACATTTTACTGTGTCAAAGAATTAATGTCCTCTCAAATTTTGCTAGCAGCCTTGCAGCAAATTGCAGGTCATGTCAATGGCGGGGTGATGGACTACACCTCACAAGGAATAAATTTCCTCCCATTGATGCCAAAAATGGCTTATAAAATGTAACTTAGACAAAGCCCCGAGGTACAGAGGTTATAAAGCCACACTATATCTCAATTACTATTCGCCATGTTGGGTCGTTCATCATTCTCAGGGTACGAGGACTGCGATGGGAAGTGGCCGCTGAAAAGGGTATGGGCTCCATGACAGCCCCTCTACATGGGGTATTCTATTAGGGTAGTCCCTGCTCCCTGGCCAGTGGCATACCCTGTCAGCATGCCGCATTGGGGGCATGATTAATGGCCCTCATTTGGTATGCAAACGTAGTTTTTCACCAAGTTCAAGACGGCTTCTTTCAAGCTAAAATTGCTGTTTTACAGGGAGCACAGTACCCCGCAGAGCGAGCCTGGGTATGCCATCAAAGAGCCCCTTTAGGTCCGTGGATCGACCATTGATCGGGGAAAGCAAGGTCCCCACTGTGCGATCATCCCATTTCCCTTTGCCTATCACCATATTTCATCAAGATTAAGTCAACTTTCCCTCGCACAGGTGTTGCTTATTGCCCACATTGCCATTCACTCTCTATCCCTTAAAACATTCTCTTTTTCTATTCGAACTCTGCTGACAAGCAAGTGAAATATCACTAAATGATTTCCTCCAATCTATCTTTTTTGTCCCTTTCTGTTCCATTCACGAGGTTTTTCCCTTTAAAACTTTCTCAAATGTTCACTGGATTTTCATACGATCCCTTCCTGTGGTATTCACACATTAAAGTCACCCTGAATCATTACCTTCACACATTATGTTGGAATATTCACCAGCCTCCACAATCTAAAGCAACCAAACTTTTATGATGTATTTTTGAGGTTTTAAAGACATCATGATAGTATTCAGCTAACACTGGAATAGAAGAACCAAAGTGGTTTTAAACCCTGACAGATGGGACATAGACTCAACTGAAGAGCTGCAACAAAAAACTTCACAGGGACATAAAACGGCTGAAATCTTGATGGAAACTCAGGTTAATGATTATTGTACATTATTCATTGCTATGATGTATGAAAGTGAATGTTGTTCTTTGGAGGGAAGGTCTGAGAGGTTGTCAACCACTTAAGAAGTAAACCCAGGCCAGGTGTCCATGGGCACACACACTCATACAACTTTTTTCCTGTTTGCCTTTTAAAGTGTCTTTAACTTGAATTTGAGAAAGATTTGTATCACAGTGCTGGCATTGTGATTGGCTTTAAAGTGTTTACTTTCTCTTCAAACCTTTTGTATTCTGCAGAATTATTGTTGGTTAATATGTTTACCCTCTCATTCAAAGTAAACAATTACCAGCAGTTGATAAGCTCTTGTACTCAAGCAAAGTGTTTATCTTGATGTTGATCTCAAGAGAAAGTAAACACTTTTAACACCAGATATTTTGTGTAGTTCCGAGTCCGTTGTCCTTTGTCCATGTTGTTTGCAGAGTTGTTCAACATAAGATAAAGTCAACATAATATGAAGATGGGTGAATGTTTCAGAGTTTTTTGACCAACCCATCGGTTTACTTTGGTCTTCAATTTAAGTGAAAGTCAACAGTTTAACACAACACAAGATGAAGACCCTTTGTAACATGTAGCATTGTTAATTCTGACCAAAAAAAACTCAACATGAAAATACAAAAAAAACCTGTTTTTAATTCCTACACTAAATATTTTATGCTTTTCAATCTGATATCTCATTAAATTCAACACTTTGTTGATATGAACAGCAATTAAAGTCCCAGAACTTGTACACCTTTAATGCCTGTCACTGAGATTATTTGCTGGCAATGAGTGATCTGCCTGTGAGGCTCAATTAGAGGCCTAGTTAGGCATACATGACCATGACCCAGTTGTCAACTTTGGTATCATTAATCCATTAAATTAATAATTTGTACTCTGCCTTGCAGTTCCATCTTTAATGCAAATTTGTTACTGTCGTTGAATAATAATGAGTGTGATTGGAGCCCTGTCACTGAGTCTATATGAGGCAGTGCTTGGGCAGGACTTGTTACTCGCGCCTCATTTGGCGCTTTGCTATGCTAATTAGTGCGCGTTAATTACTCTTCTGCTCGTGTTCAGTTTTATCTCATGGAGGCATGCAGGAATGAATAATATTGATTCGATAGGTTATGATGAGGAGAATGTGGCAGAAGTTTTCGCTAAGGGTATAGTGGGAGGGTGGCCTTCACTACAGCTCTTTTAATACCATGACTACAGCCATGCATTGCATGCTACATGTATTGTTTATGTTATAATAATTTCAGATAAAATGAAGGGAGGGGGAGTTTCACCTGTCTAGCCTAAAAGGGATACACTTAATCAGAAATATTAATAATAATCCTTTGTTTTATCCCTAACTACCTGAAAGTGTGTTTCAACAACCTTCTATAAAGGATTTAACGTGAGCTCAATACACGTAAGCTGATTATACTCCAAAGGGTTTATCTCCAATTGCACAGTTTTCAAGTGGGATTAAATGAATTTATGAGAGTTACGTCTGAACCTCATATTAAAAGCGGTTGTCCCGTTTCCCCCGAATCTTGTACTGGAAAACGTGGTATCTTACAGGCCTGGATCCAACCCAAAATTTTTCGAAAAACCCCTAAAAATGGGGCGAAATCGGCAAAAACTACATGAAAAAGAAAAAAATTCCGGCCGTGGGGGGGGGGTGCGGGAGGCGCCTGCTGGATCCGCCAATGTCTTAGCTGCATTAAGTGGGACAGTACATGCCCCGATATACAAATAATTGGTTGCTGAAAATGTATCTTATGCATTGTATATTTCCATTACCATTTATTGTATGTTAACTTTGGAGTAAAATTAAACAAATGTGCAAGATTAAATTTATATCTATTTGGGAACATTTTGAACTGTTCCACCATGTGGTGTGAATGCTCATAACTGCACAGTATGGAACTCTATTGTTTCATCCTTTCGTATACATTTCAATATAGATACACGTTCTCCTTTCCACTGCTGAAGTAGCCAATGCAAATCATATTCTCATTGCCAATCTGCTATTCCGTGCCAAACCCAGCTTGTCATCTCAAGGCCTTACGCTTACAAATATTGATCTATATTCATATATATCACTGCACCCTACCGCCAGTACTGCTACATCAGGATGTGGGATGTCAGTCTCATAATGATGCTAGAGCCTTGTGTAAATTCATACTGCCACTTTGAAGTCTCATTGACCCAATGGATCAATTGGTAGAAACGTAATGTAATATTTGCTGAAAATAATGATGAGAAGACATACAAAATGCTTTAATGCTTTCCATCACCATTGCAAAAAAAATACACAAGGGATACTTGGTCCAAAAAGTTCCCATTTACAGCAATGAAAACTAAATGGCTTCTTTTACCATATGTAACATTGTGTCAATTGGACCTCCGGTTGACATTACCGATTTGCATGAAACGCTTGCGTCATTATGGGATTGATATCCGACACCCTGTACATTGGGGATATTGAACACTATGTACATGTAATCCATGAATAACAACCAATAAAACACCACGCGGCAGATTGTGAAACGACCGAGCAGCATATTAAACGAGAACATATCTCACACTTGATTTCCAACATGAATGTTAATCTACTGAAAAGTGTGCAGATTCACTATGGTGAAGGAAGTCTGACACAACTGCATCTTAATTCATTGGAATTTTGAATAACAAATTAAACATATCTGTCAGGTCTTCACAAAATTTACCAAAAAGGGTATGAAACACAAAAATTGTTCGCCTTCGCAAACAGGAATTGGACACGTAACAATTATATTTTGCCACTGATTCAGTATTCAGACTCTAAAATCGTTGGTCTTTTGGATGTCTAATAACTTGAATATTTGAATCTAGGATGCAGATTTGCAATGACATCGTGACTCTAAAATGATTGCCCCTTTGAATGTTTCAATAGCAATTGCAATTAGTGATTTCACGAGTGCTGGTCATTGTTTTAACTCATTGTCTCGTGTGGCTCGGGGCACGTGTATTGATAATCCACGGGTGTATGCACGACCACGTTAGACGAAGCCGTGTCTTTCTAAAATGGGGATGCTGTCCAACCCTCCGTTTCCTCCTGAAGGCTCCATTCCTGAATCCACCGTGTAACAATGAACCCAATAATGTAACAGCACAGCTTAACCTTTGTGAGCCATAGGTCACGGTGGACAAATAGAATTTATTAAATTGTTCACCAAACAAAATTCATGACTGCGACCCACTGAAATGAATTTCTCTCAAAATGGTCTTTTCATTTGACACTTGAACCCAGAGTCAAATTAACAAATTCCGTTCACATTTCACTGTCAAATGAAGAAATCCTATTTCAAACAACAATGTGCTTGAATTTTAAAAGGATCTTGACTTTTTTTAAGTTGATTTATTTCATACACTTCTACAGTAGTTAAACAGAAATGTTGTACTTAAGATATCATTGTTGTAATGGTGAGAATTACTAGTTACAAGGAAGTTTTAAAAGAGTTTTAGTTGTTATAGTCTTAATGACTAGTTATTGTGCAGTCAACTAGGCTATAAGTATCCCTCGTCACAGTACAATAGCAACTGTCCATCAAGTGACACTTCATAACAAAGCACCATTGTTTACTCTAATTATCGCCCACCTAGCATCGTTTTCTTTCATCAACTTTGAATCTTTTGATGATTTAATCGGCATGGTGTGACTGTCAATGGGGCTTTACACTTGTTTCAATTGGCTTCTATCAGACGGGCCCCGAGGTACGATCTCCAAGTCTCTTATTACGTGTTTCTACCATTGTAGCATAATGTATCAGACCTATTAAGTTCAAACTTCAACATTATGTTGACTGAAACCAAACCTTAGCTGTTTGATTGGTTTGAGGAGTGTAATTATACACAGGCAACCGGGATAATTAAAAGTGAACTTAAGGTATGGTTTGGGTTTGCTGCTGGACTTCCTTGACAGTGATGGTAATACCCTGTGACGTCATCAAGTCAAGCAGAAGGGTTATAGGGTACCCCTCTATGACTACTCACAAAGCTGAGTGAAAGACTAAGGTATCCCCTCTGGGTATACCTCGGCATCAAAGGCAAGCCGACCATACAGACTTGTCCAACTACCAATACCGCGCCTTGTAGTTTCTCTTTATGCGCTTTTATCCATATATGGATTTAGGCCAAGACAACTGTTCAATACAACCAACAACAACAACATGGCTACAAATAAAAAGTCCCTCTCGAAATAAATGTTCTCAATTATTGCCGCAATATTCATGTTATTCACGATGTTCATCCAACAGAATCATCAGTCATGTACGTTGTTCTGTTGTTTGCTCTTCGGGTTTTGATGTATTTTTGAATTTCCCCTGGTGCACATAATCTAAATGTATGCTACGAAGCATAGTGCAGGTTTAATCTATGTAGATAGGTCGCTGTAGTGTGTAGATTGAACGCCTGGTTTGAGTGTTAAGTCTACTGGAAGGAAAGTCCTCCCTTGTTCTCGTTCTCTTTGCTGTGAAGGGCTCTCTCCCCTCTCTCTTTGCTGATCTGGACCTCCTCGTACATTCATTCACTGCCATGCTGTCGTAGTTTGAACAACAACGTCTTTTTTTCTCTCATGCCTTTTATGGAATCACTTGTTGTTTACTTTGACTGGATTAAATAGTAATGTAAATAAATGTGTTTCTTTTGACGGATATTCGCAGATATTTAAACTCCATTTTTATGTGTATTTTTTTATTTGAAACTCGGATATGATTGATTGATTAAAAGACTAAATAATTGAATATGGTAAGTATGAAACTTCGTTATTAATTATAACTGATATTCATACAGTAAATAATAAGAGATCTACCACTGCACGCGGGGCTGCGTGTTTGATTGCCTCGTCAAAGGCTGTTAACGCGGGCGGCCGAAGCATTGACTCGAGCCCCCGCATGGGTGTTCGAGCGCTTACACTGCGCGCTTTACCGAGGGACAGCAATACGCAGTAACGTTCCCTTAAAACGTAGTTTTTGCACCATAAAGCATTACAGCAAAAATCTAGGCAAAAATTAAAGAGTTTCAAACAAAAATAAGCCGACATTCAGATAAATAAATGTGTACATATTTTATCAAGCTATGTCAACAGAATACGTCCCTAGACAAATTAGAAGGTAAAATATACTTGTGTATATGGCATGTCACATTTCTGCTTTTGACTAAAATTCAGCCCTCGGGGTCAGAATGACTCAAGTGGTCCTTGTGCAGGGGTTTGAAAGGGGCCGCTTTTGCACTGACATGTATATGTAATAATAAATGGCTTTGGTCACAAGAGGAAAAGGATCGGTGCTTTAACAAAACTTTGAATTGTGCAATATGTGTTAAGAAATTTATCCATAAAATGTTCTACAAAATGTGTCTTTATTTTACACACTCCACAGTGAGAATTTTAGTTATTTAAATTTATCCATAACATATTTATGACAAAAATACAGAATAATTATAGATATTCAGTGTAATATATTACAATCATGAATTAATTATACCTGGATAGTACTTATTTGAAATACATACATTGAATTATATAGACAAATACCCATATTAAATGTTCATTTGTATCCATAAATATTCATGATACACAAAACACGAGTCAAAATTTAAGTTGGAAAAATCTAGTCTACTTTGCATAATATGTCAAAGTGGAGATATTTATATGTATTTGATCGCATAATGATGCATTATGTTAAACCATTTCCTTTTGTGGTAGTTTGAATTTCTTTCATGTAACCCTTAAGTAACAAGCAACCAAAAAGTCAAACCCATTAAGCGCAAGTACTTAATCTGAAAATTAGCTTTTAAAATGGGGACAGTACTAAGTACAGTTTAGTTGGGTCCATAAACGTTTTTCTGAAATTGGTTTGGAGTCATAAACCAGTCAACTCTTTCTGGCAATTTATTTCAGTGGCACCAACATTTGCACTGCAAAGACTGTTTTTCTTGAAGAATTTTGTAAACAAAAAACAGTTCCCTATTGTTTTAAACCCTCCAAATAAGGTAATACTAAGCTCATGGAGGAATGTGAATAGATCGGGACATTTGCGCAAAAGCTGATCATAAAATAGTTGAGTTAACTTCAAGATTCACGCTACAAAAGTGAGGGTGCCACTGAAGTCCCTTTGCAAATCACTTTTATAATTCAGTAAATGACTTAGTTGTTTGTAAGCAAAAGCCTAATGACAGCACCATTGTGTTGAGGGACCCAGCTTTGTCCACAGTTTTTCACTTTTCCGCCTAATTGGGCAAATATTTGTCAGCTAATGGAGGTAGAGAGATGCCAGACTGGTCTCCCAGGATTTATTGCCACCTATTTGCATCACTTTTGTGGTCAGAAGTAGCTTTTTTGTTGTTAATGTTTAAGCTGAGATAGATTCAGCTTTTTGTCACAGTGACACAGTTTTTGTTCATCAGTTTCTAGGGGCTGTTGTTGTCATCAGCTGATCATGGTAAAAAATTACATCTTTGGGGAACTATTTAGGAGATTAATTTTGTTTCATGCTTTTACCAAAAGGCGCCAAATAGATCTTGAACCCACATTTTCAGCGCACAGTGCAATTAATGTTCGTTAGTTTGTTTTCTTTGCTTAGCTAAATTTCAATGATTTTATCAAGTTAACAGTTTAATCCTCTAGTATAAAATCTTGAGAATATTCTTAATTCAAACACACAAGCCTTCCCATTCTGGGTATGACTTTAAAAAGTTATACGGGTTTGCACCACCACAGAGAAATACCCAACTATGTCCTGCTGGTCTTGACTGCTGGGTCTTCAGAAAGTGAATGTCTTCCAATACAAAAGCTTTGCCTCTTTGACCAACCCAATAAACACTCTTACCCCTCTACAAGTATGTATTCAAATAAGTTACCTTGTAGGGGTTTATTTGCAAGCAACTTGTCACCTACACACAGTTCCTAATATGATGGAAATATCCAAAGAAAAATATAATTAAATTAAAAAGGACAAACAGAACAAACAGATGTTACCTAGGACTTTAGAAGTGAAGCCTTCATGTGGACTACTTTTGTCTCAATTCTCAAGAGAGACACTTGCTGCAATATGCTGAATGTTACATATATTGTTAACATGGCTGTTGTATCTATTATTCATTGTCCTGTATGCATCATTATATAATTAGTAGTCATGTGGCAGTCTATTGACGTAGTCATATGATACATTAACCATATATGGTTATGGATTTTTGAAATATATAATTATCATATATTATAATCAATTTGAAATATAAATTCTTCTAATTGATTAATCTTATAATCAACTATTTGTGGACTTCAAAATCCATCTTTTTCCTCAAATATCACACAAATTCTGTGTCCTGTAGTTGACAAAGAAAGGACTTGATATGAATAGTATTGGACACAATTACAATCTATTTTCCCACGCCTGGCAAAAACAATAGTCCATTGTTGAGTAATAATGGAACATTAAGCTTAACACGAATGAAATATTATCTGTAGAGATATTCCTTTAATATTCGTTTTATTTCTTGTAACGATCCCTTTCCCACAAAGATGGACATCTTGTGTGGTCAAAATACCAAGGAACATTGACAAATATGTCCATTAAACATATTGTAAATCAGCACATAATAAAAACGCCGTGTGAAAGTCGTGGAAAATCTTTAAAAACGATCAGGTACATATCGTGGCATGTAGTCTGTGTTAATCCATTTAAAAATAAATGAGATTTTCTTAATTGATAAACAATAAGATCAAACCAAAATAGACCATTTTATTTATTGCTTTAAGTTATGCACGGAGATCCACTGTTCCAATATTTCGTAAGGATATTATCAAACTATTAAAGCTAGAATTAAAACGAGCCTATGCGAGAGTTTCTAATACTTGCTTAAGGCAAAAGCCCATAACAATTGCACAAAACTTACATAGAACGAGCCCCAAAGGCAGATCAAAATACTTGTGAGTCAATGTAATATTTAAATGCTGCAATTACTGCTGAAAAGAGGGCCCCTCCAAAGTTGAGACCAAGAGCCATTTGGTCAATAATTTTCTCTTTAATCAGAAGAGGTCAGTTGGTATTTAAGCTCTCAGCATCCGTTCCCTATACAGGGCCGAGGGAAAGACCTTCCATTCAGATAAGGAGAGGAGACACAAGGTGAAATTTTGTTCAGTCTGGGAGATGTATCTAGAAAACAAATTAGCCTAGCCTTGTATAGTCCAGTTTGATATGTATTTGTATTAGAATCTTTGCTGTATGAAAACAGATGCATTGTGACATCTGCAAGCCAAGCAATTTCTTTTCCTCACAACTTCAAAAATTACGTGCAAAAGAGGACAAAGTATTATATTTGTACGTATTTAACAGATAGAAAGATGAATTCTTTAAAATCATGTATAATCACTACCCTCAATTATTTGACCAATGTTCCATAAACATGAGAAATGCCACGTACATGTTTTGCCGAATATATTGGAAAGTGATGCTCACTTTACTACCATATTTAACAGGCATCAGAATTTTAGTAAGTTTCCTGCAGAGGAACCGGACTTGACCCGTGGTCAGGTCTCCTGGAGTGTGGTCATGATCAGACGGTAGGCCTCTCCGTGAAGTGCTTGGAGAGAAAGCTCATTACCTTAAACACCACTTCTTCTCTGTTTATTCTCATATTATCGTCCTCTTCATAGATCAATTGCCTCGCAACAGCAAGCCGGATTTTCTAACCTTAAGCTTTTCCTAAGTACTTGTAATTTACTGGTTTAAAGCTGGAACAAAGTTTGCTCAAAATGATCAAAACAAGTAATGTGAAGTAATGTTCATTACAGGCCAACATAGGATTGATTCTGTTAAGGTTTTGTAAAAAGGCAACATGTACAAGTAGGTGTGAAGAACAAAAGCAGCATTTTCCAGTCAGACAGTTTCAGAATTGCTCACTTCATCGCCTTTTATTTGCCCAGTGCACAATTCCAGCTAATATGTTTTATGTTCATTTGTTTCATGGTCACTGAATTCCCTATCAGATTTGACCCCTTTTCCACTGTCTCCTTTTGTGGCTCTCTTGCTTAAATTGATTTTGTATTGAGAGAACAGAGAAGAACCGTATTAGAATGGTTGACCCTTGTTTACGATTGGTGCTATTGTATCGGAGGGAGGGACTCTGTTACACAGAGGTCGGCGCTCTAGATCATCCGCTTTACTTCTGGTTGGCTGGTTTGATCCTTGTGTATCACGTGACACAGGCTGCCATGATAGCTCTAACTCAACTCTCTGTCTCAATACTGTAGCTGTCCCAAGAAGCATGCAACAACCAACATATAGTCTAGTCTCTTTCTAGAGTGCAGTCAATTCATGCATGAGTCTCAATCCATCCAGTTTAGGACTGGATTGTTTGCCTGGATTGGATTGTGTGTTCTTGTGTTCTGGAGCTCTGGTCATCTGTAGCCTGTGGACAGGACTAGGGAGAAACGTCCTGAGGATTCCCACACCGTGTTTACTTTGCACTCGGGGAGCGAGGATCAGTGCATTACGCTTCAGCGAAGAGGAATAAACAGGGAATCATTCAACTGAAATGGATTATTGAGAACCTGAGGTCGTCCGTGAGTAAGTTGTGCTTTCGACTGGAAGATACCAAACATAGTAGCATGCTATTTCCAACGGGGTTTCTCTCACATGCAAGATAACAGAAAGCTACGAACCAAACTTTCGCCCGATGTTGACTTCTGTGAAAAACAACCAGAAAATAACACTTTTAACTGTATTAAGGTAATCAAAGTGGAATTGACACACATTTTTAAAGTTGAAAAGTTCTTTCTAAGTGACTCATTTTAAATGTCAATCTTTGTTTTTCAATACAAAATCAGCATCAAAAACCAAGATAAAATAACTTTTACGTCATTTGATAGCAATCAAACTAAATCTGACATAGTGAAACAATTTCCAAATTCGGAATCTGCAGTGTAACTTTAAGGTGATTCTTTCATGTGATTGGAACCCATGTAGTTTGAACTACGGTGACTCCGCACTGAACTAACAGGGAGTGAAGGAGCCAGTTGTCCACAGCTTCAGGCCAATCAATCTCGCTCGTTTTGTTCTTGTTGATTGTGTTCAATCAGGGAAGAGGTTTTTGTTCTCCCGTTTTCATGGCTCGTGTTCTACTTTATTTTCTGGTTACAGAACAAAACGGAGAATACTCTAGATTCAATCAGCTGATCAGGCTGCGCTTAGGCTCATGATTGTTGTTTATTTTTGTTTGTTTTGTTTGCTTTTCTATTTTCAAGTTTTTCCCACACCAAGGTATGTTCCTCAAGTCACTGGTACCCTTTGTTTCGGACCAGGACCTTTTAGCCACGACAGTCCCTTGTATGCTATGATTCTTAGGATCCTTGTAAACAGGTCTTCAAGAATTTTTGGATACCAATTTTACTAAGTTCATCATGCATGTATGCATACATACCAAATGGCTGCGTTATGAAGACAGGATACTTTTAGTTACAACAATTAGTATCATTATTATCAACGTTGTGACTGCTTTTTCTCGGCTTCGTAAAATTCCTAAACAGGATCTAAAAAACCTAATCAGACGCCCATAACTGCAAGGGGTGCTCAAAAGATCTGACCAGTTGATCAAATCCAGAAGGACTTTTTCGAACTTTTCCTTATTCAAGAACATATTCATTTCAGATCCTCTTGATGTCTTCTTAAAGCGAGGATCATCTGATTAATTAGTGATTTCTGCGGGATTAGTCCCAATAGATGATCAGACCAGGTCGGCAGAAACGGTTCCTGGGAGATGGCCCACTTGACGGGCCCTAGCACAGTGTTAATTGTACATATTACCGGCTACTAAGCAGTCTTCAATTGGGTTTCATTTGCACATAATTCCAAGAGTCAATTGGTGTTGTTAAGGGGCTTTAGTAGATAAGGGAAGTGCTATACTGTCAATTAAGGTGTCCACTTACACTGGGGGAACGGGGCTCTCTGTGCTGGGCTGATGGTGGGTGCTCTTCCCGCGACTTGTGCCTCATAAAGGCAATAGAGAATGCCTTAATGGTAGATCATGAAAGAAATGTACGATGGAGCCAATTGAATCAAAATAAGTCTTGAGATTATTTTTGGTGCTTGCATTATTTAAATAATAACATTACACATAATTATAAATTCTTTCTTTGGTCCAAGTAAAAATAAAGTCTTAAAATGCTTATTGTTCACTAAAATTGTCAGTCATTTCGTAGATTTAAGAACCTTCTTTTTAAACTTCTAAACTAAGTAATATAATCCCCATTAATTATGCCATTGTAAACTATTTAGTACAGGATGTGTTTTGGTAAACACAAACATACCTTGCAAATTACATAAATGTTCCAAATTATAAGGCAGAGTTCCTCTGTTTATCACATCAGGTTGTCATTACAAAGGCTAATCCCATAATACGACTTACATTACTAACTACAATTTGTCAATTTATTAAAAGTCTCACAATAAATAACTAAACATGTTGAATTAGTAGTATTTGTTGATTGATTACTAAGTACAACATGTTACATGCTTGAGGAGGCTCTTGAGCACATTTGTTGCCATAAATAATCTTTATTTCTCCTTAAAGTCTACACAAAAACATGCTAAGTTTGACCTGTGCTGTGGTGACTTTAGTGATCATGATAAAACTGAATTAATTTATCATGATTATAAAAAGTTAACATACTACAAATCCTAAAGTAAAGGTTTTCAATCTTTTCATTTTAGGGAGCACTCACACATGCTTATCATGCTGTTTGTAAAAAGACTAATTGCTTAAAATTCCATAAAGTGCCATCTTTCTATCAAATAGTTTTGCCCCTGTATATTGTCAATAAAAATGTATCTTTCCTGATTAAAAGTACTTTGCAATGTATCAATTCCAGTGGCCATTAACTTTTAACACTGGCTACAAACCTCCATCATTTCCTGTCAAACCAAAACGGCAAACCCACATAAACATGTTAATTGATCAATTCTAAGTAGGATTTCAAATGGCTAAAAGTGAAAATTATTAATCTCTTTGCAGGTGTGAACCAGTAGCTGCGACTCAGTCGGATAAGGTTTCAAGTGCCTAATTGGCAGGAGACAAGATTGACAACACAATTTCTTATATTGGTGGTGTTAACAGAATCGTCAAAATTCAGCCGACAGCGGAAACAGGCACCCCCTCCCCGTCCACCAACACAGGGGGAATGCCTACCAAAGGTAAATACTACATTTTGCTTTAATTTTTTTAAAGGGAATTTTCAAGTGCGATACTGAAAAAGCAATGGCTGCACTGTTCACAAAGAAATACCTAAATCTGAACCTTATTCAGTACTTAACGTTGTACAATAGCGTAACAGTATTGGATTACGTTTTGAGGCACAAAAAACCTTTAATTGTTGAACATATTCATAACGAAATTGAAGCTCATGTTGAGGTAGATGCTTAACACTTATAAATACATGCGATACAATCCATTAGTTCTGTTTCATTTCATTAAATTCTATTTTCACATGTAAATTCTAGCTATATTTCCCGAATATACATGTTCGTATAAAAATAAGCACTCAAAAGATAAACAAATAATATACAGTGCAAAATGAGAAGAACGTTTAAATACAAAGTGGTAATGTACTAATGTACTCTGAAACAAATAATGAAATGTAAAACTACGAGGCATATTCAACATAATTCTGTGACGTAGTCCTGAATTTTTATGACTTAAAGACATATCAGGATAATTCTGGATGATTCTATTGTTCTCCTACTGAACTGTTCGTTTCCTGCTGAATCCCTTTCAAGAAGTAGGTCGCGTCAGTGTGAGATCGTAACATTGTTCCGCAAATGATATCCAGAACATTACTCGATGTTACCAGACATTATGATAAACCAATTCAATCAAAACAAACTCATCCAAAAATCTTACATTTGTGTGGGACACAGATGCAGACTCAGAAACACAAAGGCATTCGTTTGCAATAAGAAAGATAGATTGCCCAATGCTTAAGCAAAGCTCCACAGTCTCCATGTCTGAAATGTAATTGACTAGTGCAAGGCCCAATTCATCAATCAAAGACAAGAGAATGCTGATTTGTGAGATCTCAATATCTGAAGATTATTTTGCACTTGGTAACTGCTGATTGATCATGAACAATCTCCCAATACATGACACACTTCTTGGCTACAACCAATTGATTTCAAATACATACAACAAAACTTCAATACAACACTCAACCAACTAGCATGTAATTTAAAGGGTAATTACTGTCAACCTAACAAGAATTATTAAATTGTACACTGTGAATCCTCACAGTGCACAGAACTGTTGGATAATTTGAAAAGTTAAACTTTCTGTATTCAACACATGTATTGGTCACATACACATAGCCAGTCTCAAGCATCAGCCATTCCATTCCAATAAAAATGATTTTATGACTTAAAGGAAAAAAAGAGCAGAAAACACCACAAGAAACCTTACTTCTGCAAACAAACTTGAAAAATATCCCAGTTCTACTTTGTATAATGTCCAAACAGAACAGAACTTACTTGAATTGCAATTGTTTTTGTCTGGATTCTACACTGCTCCAGTCTGAGTGTGTAAATCCTTTAATCCATCAGGGAATCCAGAGATTAAACAAGAGCCACCTCCCTGTCCCCCTCCTGATCAGAGCTGCCATGGGGACCCCACAACAAGCCAAACCATGTGTCATTCTAATTACTAAATGACAAACCCTCTTCATTTCATTAAAACCACACATTGATACATATTAATTAATTTATTAAGCTCAGCTTTGATATGAATGATGTGATTCATAGTGGAAATTGGAAACAATTCTCAATTGTAAGGTCACAAAGTAGTGGAACATTTCCATTTAGGCCGAGTTAGTGAAGTCACCTTTTAACCCAAATAAATCATCATTGTTCAAAAATATTACTTTTTCCAAATTTCATGAAGTAACATTACAGAATTTGGTATAATTCATGTTGTACAGATTTGTTAATTGTTCTTTAATATTTTTCTAATTAGTCAATGTTATTGTAAAACTTACAGATAACTTCAAATAATGCAAAACAGAACTGTTTGTGTGCTTTATTGATAAGGTCTCTTTTCAATTTGGATTAACAAGTAATTAATTAAGTTTAATCTCCTCTCATCAGCAGAATCTGAGAGATAAAGCTAATATTTAGTTAGTGAGGGTGATTAACTTTGATGAGTGATAATAGAAGTTGATAGACAGCAGTAAGAATGTGTCCCTTGTCAGCCATTGCTATGTCATCCCTAACCTCCCCTCATCAGATGCTTTAGCTGCGTAAATTAACGCAGTGTTTTCACTGCTTTGCAATGGAATAATCAAACACTTGTCTGCCTGTGAAGCCCTGTAATGGTCTCAGGAGGTTGAGGAAATGTCACTGTAGCCCTAACAGCTGTTCTGCGCCTTCACTGCCCTAGGACATCCTGCCTACATTGACACACTGTCTTATAATGTGACCACAGTACTCATGTTGCTGCCCCTTAACTAACTACTCTGTCCCTTTGTCCAGGTCCAGATTAACACGTAAGATTCATGACAAGTAAGAGTATATTAGTACCTTCAATTACAAAGTTAAACTCATGTATTATTTGTCTTGGATAAGCTAGATTTGGAACTGAAATTTTCATCTTTAACTACAAGTTATGAAAAGTCCTGAAATGTAAAAACAATGAAAGCTGTCTCACATATTGGTTCCCTGATCATGAAATAGAATAGGTCAGACAAGTGTAGGTTCATCTCATCTGTACTTCAGCCATAGAAATGTACTTGGTGATTGTATTCCCTTTCATATCAGAGAATAGAGAACTCTTTTCTGCATCCACTTCACCCACTTTGTATTCTACATGTAAAGGCATTGTCATGTAATTGAGCCTTTACCATAGAGGGTCATACAGTTGCTATGTACATGTTGAATGCCTGCAGTATTTGGTTGTTGCTCCTGCCTGCACCTTCTTACTGTTGTTGTTGCAGTCAGTTGGTGAGTTGTCCCTCAACTTGTTGGTGGTTTTTACAGAAGCTTGTCAAGCAGGGACCTACTGACTCTCGCTGACATTGCCAATGATTATGACTCGCATGTCCCGAACAAGTTCCCCCAATATCCTCCAGTTGTCATGGATTTGAAATATTACGTGCTGATAAGCTGGAAGATGGTCGTGGTTACGCCCGTAATCATCACGTTAAGATAACTATCACAACTCCGGGAGCTGGGAGTAAAGTCCCTGGAGGGAATCTTAAGCCCTGCTAACCCAGAAAGGTCCCAACTGAGCAGAGTCCTAGTTCTCTAAAACTGGCAACTACAGCAGCAAGGTCTCCTTATCAAGAAAATTGTCTTGTGTTTTTGTGCCAAATCCAGACAGTCAATCTGCGAATCGGGCCTTGTAAGACTTAAATGAAGTTGTCCCTTGAATTAGAAGCGACACAGGGCTGAATGCTGAGGATATTAGCGGCTCTACATCCCTATCTTCCCTCAGTGTACCGATTGCTGCTTTGCTCCCAGCTTCGGTTGAGCTCAGTTCAATCACCACAGTGCCCATGGGCGCCTTTACACTTGACCATTAAAGATAGTTTGTAGTTAAAAGTGAACTAAATAAAAGTCTTGGAGTCAATGGTAGTATCTGAAAAATTAAAGATCTGGATAAATACATCTACCAATTAAAAATCATAAGTAACGTCTTTTAAGGATTAAGGTACCCTTAATTTGCTGCATTTATATCGTGGCAAAGACAAGACTGTTCTGACATGAGGACGCTTGATCAGACATTCTTGCATTACCTAATTGAACTATATTGTGCGAACTGCAATTAAAAGCTAAACTCAAAGTGTGCTTGCTAACACCCACATACTGTGCATGCTGGTATTGAGCTCTTTGAAACCCATGGGCAGAGTCAAGTCCGAAATAAAGAGTACCAGTGACCAAAACAGGGATCTTGGTCCCTAGTTTTTTGTTTAAAAAGTCTTAACTGAAGCTCATTTTACCAACTGCAATTAAAAACCAGATTCTAAGTGTTGACGCCCGTGGATCTAGTGAATCCGTGAATCCGGACGGACTGATTGTGGATGTCCAGACGGCACCTGACCCTGGTCACCTCTGATCGACTATCTCGTGTTCTATCTCCCCGGACCGTCAGTGCCTAAACCGCACCATACATCTTAATTTGACTCCTAGTTAAAAGCTGCCGATAATGACTTTTGTCTACAGTCTGCGAGCCTTCCATTGAAACGAATGGCATATTTAGCATAAGCTTATGACTTAAGAACAGTTTGAAACCATTGTCTTCATGAAATCATTTTCTTAATAGATGTATTGTTAGTAATATATTAGGCCCGTCTTATGTGGGACCTTTAAAATTAAGACCAGTTCTTTAAAAAATCAATTCCAATGCGAATGGTGAAAATGGTCCCCATGACATAGGTGTGTTACCATTACTCATTTCCAATTACTTGCATTAATTCTAACCACCACTTTCTATGGACATGAAATATTGCTTAGTCACCTGTGAATGGACAGAGAGGAGACTGCTTTAGTCTCTATCTAAATCTTCAGCCACAGAATGAGATGCTAGGTTTGCCTGGTGCTATTCTTGGTTTTATCACAATTCATTGCCTTGTGTTATTCCTTTCAAAATCAGCTGATCAGCTATACGCTCCTTATGGAAATCCAGCTAAATATTGCACATTAAAGCTGTCACACTAACGATTTGTATTTTTGTCATCGGAATTTCCTATTTTCCTTCAATAAAACGTCATTTAATTTTTGATATTAACATTTTAAACATGTTGTGGATTGCAATTCAATGGATTACACAACGTTTAAAAAGTAACAAAAAAATCAACTGCAATATGTAAACAACTTTTCAGACTCAAAGGTGACAAGCCTATTATTACCTTTGCTTTTATTTACAATTAACACAATTACTTACAACAAAGAAACGTAAAGGTTGACGCCCTTTAGATATATCAAAAGTAATAGTGTTTAATTTAATAATATATTGTATGTTATTTCAAATAAAAATTAAAACCAAATTGCAATGGTATGGCATTCAGCAGAAAACCTTTATGAGACTGTTTGAAGTACTCAAGTGTTCAAAACACAGTTACAAGGTACAGTGAATCAATTCATTTGTACATATCTCTTACAGTTCATTCACAGAACAGTCTAGTACAAATACTGAGTTTTTTAATTTAAAGGGTAACATTTGTTAGATGCCACTGCAACCTTTTATTTAAAGTCACACCTTTTAGAGGTAAATGTCATCTACATTATAAGCGTAATATAATTGTACCAGTATGTCTTTTTATCACCTCTTATGGAAAATGTGTCATTGAAAACATGTTACCCTAACGTTCTTCATAAGAACAACAAAAACCCACTAACAAATGTGGCATAAGTGTGAATATCAATACACCATAAGTCATGGGCCTCACATGGTGCATAGAATATAATAGAATTTTACTTTTATTCCATTTTGTTCGCTTTCTAAAACTTTTCTAATTTTAGAACAAAGCTGGTCTAAAAAAAGGGATGATCCAAATGCATAAAATTATGACTTTTTTAAATTAACATCAAACCAACTCATCCTTGATATGTACACCAGAATGTCTCCTTTGTAGTAGGATTTGTATGAGAAAAACACCAATATATTCATTACAACATGTTTTCATCTCCATGATTGTTCATGGTCTTCTCAACCTTGCATTGCCACTTCACAAAAATCATTATGCCTTTCCCTTTCAAAGGACGCGCTCTTGTATATTGGCGTATTGAACGCGCGTTATGAACGTGTCAGCGCGTTTCTGTGTCGCAGACAAGTTAGACGCAGCGTTCCTGTCATTTCCAATTAATTCAGCTTTCTTACATCTTTCCTATCATCATAATTAAGGCGTAATTAGACGGAGTAAAAATCCAGAAGTGCTTAAATGTTTCCCCAGGTTGATATCCAGAGAATCACGCAAGTAATGACTCTTTTGCTGATATCATGGTTATGTTTAATCATGTCAAGTGCCACATGTATGACAAATTTGGTAATTTGGTAAAAACAAGACAAAAAGCAGAAACTTAAATAACATGTCATATTTGGCATGTAACTTATTCAATTTATGAGTGATACAAAGTGTAAAATTTATAAAATAATCAGTGCATGAAAAGTGCACTGCATTTGTATAATGTACAAAAGAAATACTTTCATTCTCCAATAATTGTTCTCTTAACAGATCTGATCTTAACAAGTCCAGATGAAGGTAAATAACATTTTAATTCAGATTATACACTGTGTAAGACACTGTCTTTGCCCTGACCATGCAATAGACAGTATGTGATACAAGTATAACTATACTTCTTACTTATACTTCTATCACTGTTTATTTTTACAGAAGAGGAATCAAAGAAAGCAAGGCCCAAAAGAGGTGAGTTTCCCATTATATTCAAAATTTATTTTTTATTGCAAAAAATATAAGAATAATGTATATTTTTGGTATTTTTTGTTGTTTAAAGTAGAGTTTATAGCTCATATTATGGGACACTCATGTTTTTTCTCCTTGGTCTTACTTTTGAACACTAAGTGCAAGTTCTACATGCAGTTCAAAATTAACTCAATGAATATTTGAAATATATCTTCTTCTACTCATATTTTATTATTTAATATACATTAGAACATGCAACAAATTTTATGTGTTCCATGACGTGAGTTTTTTCATTGTGAATTCTAGTATGCTGTAGTTCTTGTACTTTATGTGTTGTACATCGTGTTCAAGTCAGGAACATATTTGTAGATTGCATGTTACAAAAGGGCAATTTTTAAAAAAAATTATCAGACTTTGAAATACAGTCAATGGCAAGGGTACCAGTGGCCTTATCCAAATAGTTGCACACTGGTCCTAGAGAATAAGACTGGCATCGTTGCTACCAAATTTTTACGAAAACGGGCAATGCACTGGAATGGACAAATATTCGCACTAAACTTAGCGACATCAATCCACACAATGCATGATATCAAAAACTTGTTTTACATTCCTATTCTTGTTAAGTGAAAATGTTCAAATACAATGAAACTTACTTATCAGAGCTTAATGCATGACTACGTATTGCACTAAATTAACTTGTGTGAAATATGTATTATTATTAGCAGATATTCTAACAGCATGTATTAATATTTCAACATGTGCTGCGTTCACCTCCTGCATGAATTTAATGAAATTTTCCTCCTATATTAGGTAGGTTTTACAATATTTTGAAAAAGTTAATTATCAAACTAAATCGCAGTGTTACAATTTAATTCAGTAATATACTTCACAATCCATACAGGAATCTGTTGTTAAAATGTGTATTATACTCACGCGCACACACATGCACACACGCACGCACACACATGCACACACACGCACACACACACGCACGCACACGCACCAGAACAGGAAATTCTTATTACAAATTTTAAAATCTCGAATGAGTACTTTTCCAATTAGAACCGGGATCATATGCAAATCTTGATGTTTCTTTCAATGATCTGGAGCAGTTTTAATGTGCATTTCTTGCTATGAACAGTACAGCGAAAAATTAAATTGCACTAATTTCCTGTATTGCTGCATATTGCGGTGTCTCGTGCATGGTGACCTATGAAACTTAGAATAATATTGGAAATCAATTACCTACAACATGGAGTCCCAATCTAAACACGCATCATACTTGTATGAGGTTTCGTGAATCGTTTTCTAGCCGGGACTTACGCATACTTATGATTAGATACACTTTGAACCACTGGCTTTTAGCATTGAAGGAGGCTCGGACAAACTTTAAGGAGTGTTTTTTTCCAAGAGGCTTAAGGAATATTACATGGAACTTAAGACCTTTATAAAACGGGCCGAAACCTTTGAAGTTCGGTTAATCTGTAAGTCCTCTACTTTATGTTCCAGTTTATTACATTGCCCCGAAACACTTACCATTACGGTTTAACACAGACCTATGATTTAACCATGTGATTTAATATAAACGTTTTCATCTAATGTCTTAAAATATCGTATTTAGACAATCTTAAACATTGTAATTCAGAAATCAGGTGGTTGTAATCATCTAGATGTCAATAGCTAGTTAATTAATGCCCTTATTAATTAAGTAATAAATTAAAAGATATTTAGTTAGAATTATTGGATGTATTTCCAAACATCTTGAAACATGTACATCTGACATGTTATGTTTGTTTAAAAAGCCATCTAATTAGGAAGGTAACCTATGTTATAAATGTATTCAAGGAACAAATTTAGAGATTAATACATAGATGTAAGACTAAAACAAGGAAATTAGGAATTTCCCTCTGTAAACCTCAGAGAAAACTTTGTCTATGCTTTAAACTATTTTCGTCTAGAGAACCTGAAAGGCAAATTTGAAATAGAATAAATTAAACTGAACCAGATTTACAATTCATGTACCAAAAGAACATGAACAAGCTGCCAGAAGAAACACATGTAAAACTGAAAGGTAAAGAATGTAGGTAGAAAATTGAGCACACAACACAAGCTACCTGGTTTCGAATTCCTTTAGACATTGCAAAATAAGTGCAATATGGGAAGGTTACAGCATAGGTTACCCCCTTGGAGGTAGGAAAGAGGTTATGTACTATATGGCTTATGCACAAATTGGGAGCAACTGTTTATGTAAAACTTCAAAGATGTACTAGTTAAACTTGTAGGTTTGTTTGCCTGCAGCAGAATGCTGAGACTGTAAGAAAACAACATGGAAATGGGTTCCTTTTTCCTCGATGGGCGAATAGAAAAGCGCTCTGTTGTAGCTTCAAGTTAGTAGAAAAGTTTATGATCAGTTTAGAAATTACATTTAAAACAAACCCTCATGAACTCATTTAAAGAATTAAAATGTGTACAATAGGTTAATCTAAATTAGGGCTTCTAATATTAGTATAGCTTAATAATTTTGCCTACTGTTATCCATTGTGCAGCTAACTTCAACTGCCCATCCTGCACTTTTCAAACTGTAGATGTAATAAGGTTTCTACATGGTGCAGCTGGTAGAGGGTTAAGTAATCTGAGAAAAGCTTGGCATACTCAGCACTGTTAAACTTACAACACCATCAGGCCCCTATCCTTTGCATAAGGTCTTTCTGCTCAATCAAGCATCTATGTTGTTCATTTTACAGGGGATTTACAATACTCTGCAGTTCCTTCAGTGGAGATAAGCCCATGTGTCTGTTGCTGAAGCCCCCTACTATCCAGCTCTAATTAACCAAGAACCATCCCATCCCAGGACTCACCCCCTGTCCACTCAACCTTAATTGAAACATTTCAGCTGAATTTCAGGTCAAATTGAGCTTTGTTTAAATCCAATTTGGAATCCACCATGCAGACAGGCTAGACATCAAGTAATGCACCTTTACACTGAGATTTTAAACCTACCCTCTGGCTTTGATAAACAGAGGTACATACTGAATTCAAATTCACTTTTGTGCAGATTTGATACCACACATGTGAGACACACTTTTCCATTTCAAAGACCAAAGGGGAAAAGGACCACCTACCAACAGTTAGATTGTCATTGTCTTCTATTGCTTTTTTGTTGTTTTGTACGTCAAATTTATATTTCATTGCAAGCTTGACGCAAACAAAAGACCATTCCTGGAAATTACAATTGCTACAAAAGATTTCTTAGTTTAAAATATTCAGCTTGTACATTTTCACAGCACACAAGAGGGACATGCTTTCTCAGTTCAAAGACTAAAAGACCAACTAGAATGATTTAAAACTCTGGTCTCTTGCATAAGACATTTTGAGATTTACAAACATGCGTGTGTGCGTAAATGGAAATATTCCTTTAATCTTTCGCATTATGTTGGACTGTGGTTTTACACAGTCCCCACTCACATCCGCCCGCTTTTAGTCCTGGTTGTTTGTGTCGTCCCATGGGAGAGCTGTAAATTAAGTTCCACAGAATAGGAATGCAGCCCAATGGACAAACCAATGCTTCCATCAAGTTACGAAGTCTTATACGGTTGTGCGATATGCACCTGTACAACATTCAGGCTTTGTATCTTTATAATAATAGTTAGGTATAGTATTCTGCATGTTGCTTATTGAAGGTTTTATTGTTACAAAGCAATAAATAAATTTTCAGGAATGCTTCGCATGTTCACCTTAAAAAGAGAGAGTAGTGCTTCTTCTGTCTGAAAAAGAGTAGACTGCCATATATGTCAAAAATTGCAATAACCATTTCAATTCTGTACAAAATTGATGTAAAATAATGCAAATTTCCTTTGGATTCAAGAGAAAATGTGATGTAGCCAAAGTACCAAACATTCGCCTTTCTTCTGATGTGAATAGATTGGTACTAAATTTTAAAATATCGTCATTATGAACGCTTAATGGTGGTTTCTTGATTTAATACCAAATCTCATGAGGAAATAGAAAAGAGAAAGATATCTCATTAATTTGTCTTTGTAACCTTTTACAATATTGTGTAACGGACAACAGCTTGTAAACGCCACCGCTACCCACATAACGGGGTCCCATACACGCACAGGTACAGCGTACCCGAACCGTACCTAATGTGAATTCCCCGTGTACCGTCCGTTCCGCAATCTATCGCCACGTTACATGGGACATGCATCTTTGTTACGATTCCCGCTTCAAAAAGATGAATCCATATTTGGAGGTTTCTCCGGAGAATAAGGGCTCAATTGAGCAGGTCTGCCTGACTGTTAGCTCGACTCCCGGGCGTGCTATTCATCAACAGGCATTGAGTCAGATAGTCACATTGATGTAGCGGAGTTCTCATCATTACCGAGCTACCCAGTTTGGATAGGGATCCCATGCTTTAGGAGACTGCGGTGTATTGCGAATTACTTTTTTGCATTATGTGAAAGGATCACATTGGAATAGAGCGAGAAATACATGCTTTGCTTTCCGCTTTGTTAGAACTAACATGATCAATGCATTTCAAGAATAGCATAAGAATTCCGTTAATTTCCAATAAAATAGTCCACTGCACATGCATGAGATGGAAAATTTTACGCTTTAGTTAAGATTATGTCTCATCAATGTTGGAAATACTTAAAGCAGTTATCCTCTGTTATTTGTCAGTGCACATTTTCACATTAACGTGAGCATAGCCAAATTAGTCTGATAAGTGTTTTGACACATATTATTTCCCAGTAATGAATATCAAGGATCTGAATCACCTCAAGGCCATATTAACATGTTCCACGTCTATATTAGAACGTACATGGAGCAATGTTCAATCAATAAACTGATATTTCTTACAATCCGAGCCCCAAAGCCATCATTAACATGTACATAGATCATGCATAGTACTCAAGACCGTGCATGTAGAGACTGACCCGTTACCGAATGAGTACCTCGGTAAAAGTAGGTCACGTGAGTACACGTTATTCTATGACGTCATTTGGGACGTTGATGACATGTGTTTCACGTCTTTTCTGTGTAGTTATACATACCTAACTGGAACCAATGATGACTAAATTCTTGTCACCTACATATGGTGAAAATACATTCGCAACTGGAAATATTTGTAAATTGCCTTTTTATTTTTACTTGTGAATACTCCTTCAGTATTTATACGTATGTTTCTAAATTTAAAACCTCCAAAGGAAATCCGCAGATATGTAGAAAACTAAATTATTGACATTCTTAATGCCTAGACATTGTGTAGATCGACCACATGAACAAAAGTCTAAACGAGGTTGTAAACAACTTGACAGGAGTTAAATGTATCATTAAACCACATGCAATGACAGTTAAAGAATCACAAGAGGAAATTATATACATTTAATTTTTCCAATAGTTATCCCTATACCTTTTAAATTGAAAGCAATATTTGTATAAAGCTCACTTTCTATGGGCTGGTCAATAACTTTACATTTACAGCCTTTGTTGCAATGGCAGATCAATGTCTACAGAGCAGCATGCCTCAAACCATGTTCAAAATGGTTTTAACGGGTTTTTATCAGGTTAAAGCCATCTATTATTGATATGATGACGGTTTTTCGGCTGAAGATGTTGACAGTTGGAGGAAGAAAACTGACACGTTGTAATGGGTGGAACATCCTCAGTGTTTTACCCCGGATCAATATGCCGTAAAAGCACTTGTTTCAAAAAAAAGAGTGAAGAAAAATTAGTTGGATTAGGAGTTAATGTAGACATTGTTAAATATCTTAAAATGGCACGTCAAATTTAGCCTTTAATCATTTTAATTGTGGCAACCCCTGTTTTTTAGAAAGCAATTCTGACCTAAGGACGGAACATGCGTATCATAACTATATTAGTGATTTTTAGATCTTTGCTCCGCACCCGCAAACGTAGCGTAAGTGTAGTTTTAGAATAGTTTTTTCTTTCTCTCTCTTTTTTTTTTAAGACGTTACGTTTCAAAACACATGAATTTGTCAATTGTAACGTTCAATTACATCGTAACCACCATTACCGATACGTTTAGGGATATACGTTTCAATCATCTTAAACTCTCTGCAGGGAATCTTATCCTTCTCCATTTTCTAAAACATATTTTCAACAGTATAAAACATTGCGTTTTTGTCACAGAGGCTGCCAAATAAGTTAACATTTGGTCTGTCTCAAGTATGTATTGTCTTCCTCAATAATCAGAGTGAATGGTAAGAGCAACTGCGTTTTATTACTTATGGATCAGTAGATTTGCTATAAACTAAATAAAATCATCTTTTATTTACACCAGTGAGTGGCAAACCTGAAGTGGAGCTTCAGGAGCAGCATGGCTCACAGAGAACATAAAGGATCAAAGCCCTCTCTGAGCCTTACTGCCAATAATTAGATCTCCTCATTATCTCATTGCTAATTAACAGTGATCAATTTCACAATTACTCTATTAGGCGTTTATTGATTGACTACAGACTTGTAATCATCTTACAAGGTAATGCTACTTCAGCTATGAGCTGGTTTGCTGGATGCAGATTGCATGGGGGTTTGCTTGTGTAATACAAATTACTCAATCTGATTGTACATTGTTTGTAACATGGAAGTTGCATGTCTCGAAAGGTACTTTCCAGGAAACGTTATCAATTTGTAAGAATTTAGTCAGCTTCAGTGTACATGCTTTATTGAAATCAGACATTTGATTTATTCTGTCAAAATGTAATGAAGTTATAATAAAATTATATCGTAAATTATCATAATATTTACCCAAGAATACTAAGTTTATCATGAAATTATAATTAAATACAAGCAAGAATAAAATCGTTGGAAAGAAATTTATGCAAAAATGTTTTCTAAAATAAATCTCATAACACAACTGTGCAGAAAGGGATTTTTTTACAGATAAAATAATTTTGCAGGTCACAATTTGTGTTTGCTTTCAAAAAGCAAGACACTTTCTGAAGTACAGATGTAACGGTACAACAATGGCATTTGAACAAAAGTAGATTTACTGATAAATTAAGGTTTAAATGCATCAAGAACATGTACCGTGTCCAGAAGTGGGTCACAGAGACGTTCAGTAATGCACTGAGACTGCATAATGAGGCAGTCCTTGACAGTAAAATATTCATCAAAGTTGAGACATAAATTTGAGCTGTCATGTAGGCAGTTTTCATGCCTGTTAACTGCCTCGATGCATTTGGAATGTTGAACAGTAATTAAGGAATCCCTTCAGTGAAGGCAACATTCATGGTATGATAGATAGGAACCTGTGCTGTGTCTCAGCAAATATTCACCTGTGCACTCTGTGTATCTGTCTGAGATAATGTTCACCTCAAGCAAGTAAAGCCATATTTAAGTTTGTATGGATAATAGCTCGAATCACACAAATGACTGGAATTGTGTAAAAGAGCTGATCATTTCTTCATAGACAATATCTCCCGTAATCACAGCCATTTATATACAAAATAACTGCTATTTCATGCCATTTGCATGTACCACCTGGGCTCAAGATCAGGGACCAAGATAAGAGACATGAAGGTCTCAATTTCTTCACTATAGCTGTTAAACCTCAGTCCATTCTTTACCTAAACTTGCTTCCAAGTGGGAAAACTACCAGTGAACTGATCAAGTAGAAAATTTAAGCTGCTCAGGATGTATTAGAACTACTAGGTGGTATCTGCAATTATGCCTACAACTACCTATCTCTGATTCTACTGTCCCTTTGTTACTCCCTGTGACCCCCTCTGGATCTAACATCCCTTATTTAGAATGTATGTGCAGTTAAATACTACAAATACTGGCTTTGTTGGGTGATCATTAAGCTTACAATTTAACAGTAGGTACAATTAAATAAGCTCCTTATATAAAGCCAGGACTTGAGCTACATATCTCATAGAGTGAGTGGTTTTAGTTTTGAAAAGAGCTAGCTTTCAAAATCCAGTCAAGGCTTTAGCAGTACCAAATACACACATGAGTGGAGTAAAAATCGTCCTGAGAGGTATGTTGATTTTTGTTTACATGATCACCACTTAACGTTACATAAACACCTCATTAAATACTACTAAAGTGCACAGTCAGTATTGTAAAAGAGCTTAAGAGCCACTTGAATAGTGATCCCTCCCAAGTAACTAACCCACCACAGGTTCAAGTCAGCTCTGATGGGTGTTAACTTTCAAGTTTCATTTCTCATACATAAAACAGTATCAAGCTTATCAATTATTTAACAAAACCATTACCATTAAAAGAGGGACACTTTCAAGGCAAACGAGGCAAGCAGGCAGAAAAAATCTTTAACACTTCACTACTCATTGCTGCATAAACATGCAGAAATCTATTTAGTATTGCAGCACTTGAAGCATTCTGAGCAACTATTCGTACACAAACTGAGCCAAATAAAACCTATGTTGTGAAAACCAATCAGCAGAAAAACTGAGCAACTGTACTTATTTTCTGGAAGTTGTTTTATTAGGATTGAAATGATGCTTGGATACTGTGCATTTTATGTCCATTTTATAAATGTGTAAATCTGGTTTTTATTGGGTGTTTTTGAGGGTATTGGTGAATTGGAGACGAGGTAGTATGAGAGGAGTGTGCTATCAAGAAAGTGATTAGGTCTCATTGCATCTACATTGAGCGATAATCAATGAGCAATGGGCCACTCCTCGTCTCCCTTTTATTCAGCCATGGCCCTCACAACCTGCACATTAATGAACCCTTTTACTCGCTCAAATATAGCATTATATTGGCTGCTGGAGCTTCATATGCATCTAAAGTGGCATGTTGGCCCCATATAGAGGGTGATTTGAGGGACTATTTACAGGCTGAATCACTTCCTGTTGGTGGACTGTATATGGTCAACATTATCTGGTTACAACTATAGCTTAAAGATGACCATGTGAGGCAACCTTTCACAATTTGATATTAGGCCTGAGATTATTGAGTAAAACCTGGCCTAGAGATTCTATTCTGTGGAATATTAGTGTATGATTATGACTCACTCATAACTTGATTATGCTTATAAGTAATGTGGTAAATTGCCATTTGGTTGAACATTTTTACCCCATATTTATTGCAATATTGCCATTCCAGTGCATTCCACATGCTATGAAATACATGTTTGAATATAAATACATATGTTTGCCATTATACATCTGTGTTCAAAAGTAGTCATAAAAATGCCAATGTTTAAATCCAAATTTGGCAATTTTTAAATCCAAATGTGCGCAAGATATTTCCTTGCATACAAATGCACATACTTCTGGTGTGGCTTACTCTTTTGCAAAAACTAATAAGCCTACCCGTTTAATACATTCAAAAGCGTGTAATGAAATCCTTAAGTGGTTAGCACTGCATTGTGAGGGATTCACAACCTCTTGTCAATTGAAAATACTATTTCTTTATTCAAAGGTAGAGTTAGAGTTGATTTTTGTCAATTATAATCAAAGTACATTTTTGGATGCACGTGTAGTAAAGTAGGACAAAATGTAGAATTGTCATTTTGTTTTGACCTTCTGATAGACTATTGTAATTAATACGATTTACAAAAAGAAAAAGAAAAATTACAAAAATTACAGTTAAAAACTGTAACTCTAACTACGACAATCTACTGTTTCTTGCTCCATTTACAATTGAATTAAACTAAAAAGACGCACTACAAAAAGTTAATATGTGACAAAGTGCCTAGGTGCGTGGCATGTACATGGATTTTGAAATGTACGCCTCGAAGTTCACAACAGTTTTTATTAAACTGTTCCAATGTGTTAAATTGAAGTGAACTTTTCATTTTACATAAGATTTTCTTTCTCTTTTTATGCTTACAATTCTTTATTGCTCTAAAATAGCTACCTAGCATACCAAAAGAGGAAGATAAAGGAATCTGATTCTTTTAGTTTTCAGTCCCATGGGCTTTGTTTCTCATAAAAAGCAGTTTAGATGAAAGTTCAAAGATTTTTGTAAAACGTTTAATGCGTTTGATTTGATAGACTCCCGCTCGCACAAACACCTTTTCCTAAAAACTAGACTGAATTTAAAACAATTATAAACTAAACGTTTGCTGGTCATCCCTTTTAATTTTTTATTTCACCATATGGTGGATGATTGCTGCGTATTCAAGCGATGTGTTGAATGGAAGTAGGAATTAATGTATTCCACCGCGAAAGATGTCACCTTTCCAAGTCGGCACTTTATCATTTCAACTTAAAACAATTTGTGTTTCCTTTAACATCGGCAATACAGCAATAGCGCATTGTCTTAACTACTTGAAAGTACAAATACTTAAGCTAAAACAATAGTGTCACGTGTACTTGTATTTTACTAAGGTTTTAATTACCGCTACGTCTATCATTACGGTTTAATTACCTATAGTAATTACACGTGCTCATGCCACCCATCAAAAACAACACAACTCCGAAGCAAACAATTAGCAATTGGAATTGAAATAAAAATATGGTGCCGTCATATAGGAAGTGTCATGCTAAATTACAAGGCAGATTTCCACAGGATTTTAAATTTTTAAACATTTTAGGAAAAATATGCGTTGGGCCTTTATGGTGAAAGTGTCACAATAAATTACAAGGCAATTTTGTCCAATATTCTGGATTTCTTAACAAAATTTAAAAAAGAAAGAAAGATTTGGTGCCTTTACATGGAAAGTGTAATGCTAAATTATAAGGGAATTTTACACAATAATTTTGAATTTTGTGATAAAAAATAATTAAAAACACAGGTTCGCCTCTTTTGGTGAAAAAAAAATGAAAGTCGGTTGAGTACCATGTAAAACATGAACCCAAAGGGAGACAATGGAAATGCAGTTCGTGGCAACAATTGTGGGATATTGTCAGTGATGACACCGCAGCCAATTGCAAGGTCCTAAGTCCCTGTCATCACTCACATGAGGCAAATTAAAGAGGCAGCCCCTTGCTGGGAAAAGCTAGGCTTAATTAGGGCAAGTTTTTGAATTGAAATGAAAGCGATTGGATTGAGATGCTGGTGCTGCTTACTTGCATGTGTGTGGCTGTGGAGCTAAGCCCCGCCCACCACTAACGGGGAAGCCTCGTTTACACGACTGCTCCGCTGAATGTCAATCATGCCCGCCATGTTGAATATGCAAATGAGTTGTACATGAGTCAGTATCAAGTTTAAAGTGTGAACTGAGAGTGATGGTCGATCATTAGTCACTTTGACTGTGAAGGAACTAAGACAGACAAGACAGATACAACAAACCTTGTGTTCACATTGCATTTCATTTGCCGTTTTTTGGGTTTCTCAAAACTGGACTTAACAGAGATAGAAAACATGGGAGAAGGACCTTTAACTGATCACAACTCTCCGATATCTGATCGGGATGAATCAGCTGAGACTCGAAAGAAAAGAAGAGGTAAAAAATAACTTTACAATACTTTCATTTTGTACTTTGTGGATTTTTTTTCCGGTTTTTTTTTCGTTCGTCCAACTTTGTGATTTTTCTTGGGATGTATCAAAGTCAAGGAAGTACATCTGAAATGTTATTTTAACTTAGGCATAATGTACGGTCAGATTTTTAGGTAGGAAATCTATAGTAACTAATCATGCTGAATAATAAATTATATCCATGAGCAGGGAAGAGAAAGGAGTTCTAATTACGGAAGGTTTTATTATTCAGGCTTGTATCTGTAGGACTTGCTACCCCTTGTAGTATGGTTTACAAGGAAGGCTCGCAACCCCGCGAGGTAGCTACGCCCTGAAACATGTCCCTTTGTTGAGCGTTATTCAAAGCAATTTCTGCCTTTGGCTTTTGGGGAACGTTACTCCCTTTGACACAATAAAAATGCTGGCAATTCACTCAAACTGGATTACCCAATATCTCTATACCAAAAACTGTGCTTTCATTTGGTAAATCCACAACCAAAAGTGGGTGGATGAACATTCTCTGTGTATGAGACAAAGATTCCTTTGAGATCAAACGCGACGCATTTACCTGCCTAAGCTGAACGGGGTGATGTGGAGTGAACTGCGGTAGAGCCCTAGGTATATGCGGGGGATCTACGGGCCGGTGGCCCCGTCCACCAGAGTGGCTTTGCTCTCCTATTCATGCAAGGGTACATACAGCATAGATGAATTTTATACTCTCTCAAAAATGCACTCACAAACATGCCTCATTTGCTCAATTTTTCGCGCTCTACATGTAGAGTAATGAGGAATTAAAGGCAAAGACAGCGGAAAATTAGGGCAGAAACATTTTACACGGAACATAGTCCTTTAGAGCCTAACTAAGCGAAATAAACAAAGTTCCTTGTTCATCCGGAATGACGCAATAATCTATTTAATCACTACGTACTGGATGTTCTGGACTCAGTTGTTTGACATTCCTTGGTCAATCAGGATCTAATTTTCAGTACAATGACATTTCCATTTTTATTTATGGATACTTATGGAATATCAAATCTTAGTCTGTTGCAAACTGAAATTATGGACATTGGACAAGGGGAACATTTTCCGGTGAGCAATTTCGTTTCCACTCGTAAATTACCGAGAAGAATTTTTGAATTTTGTCAAATTTTGTCAAATGTATTAGTACGAACAAATCTGAATTAACTGTAAGAATCTAAAATTATCTTCAAAAAGTTAACGTCAATATTTTTATTTAAGCGTGAGAACTCCAAGAATTATTCGTTTTAAAGTACTTGTACTTTTGTCTAAATTCAAATCTGACTTGGTTGATTTTGTGTGTATTTAAACAGTGATTCAACAACACTTTGGTCACTCAACACCACAAGTCACCAATTAATTGCTGGGTTTTTGTAAATTGATGACCAACACTTTACCAAGTGTGTTTTCATTGCCTTAACCTGAGCGGTGTCCCCGCTGATGCCTGGACTCGTGGCCGCACAGAATTTGATACGCCAACAAAGAAATTATCTTTATTATTGTTTTTCCTCACTTGTTTTAGCTCATAACAAGCTGCTAATTTGAAAAAGCTTTGATGAGGTTGTTGTAGGAGGCAATTTCAAAATTTTCGGTAATGTTCGTATATTTTGATGTGATAAATTCTCAGTGACAGCGGAAAAGTCATACTTTTATAAATATATTTAATATTTATTTTAATCTAAGTGCAAGAATATTCTAAGTACAAGTTAAGTACAAAATGGAAATTTCAACAGCATTATTAGTTATTTGGCTTTGCATTCATATCTGGTGGGCACCCATAAGTATTTCTTTAATATAAAATATAGTAAGTAGATATTTCAAATAAAATAACAAAATGTACTCCAACTGAACCAAATTTTGTTTTGGAAACGAAAATTCCAATATTCACCGAGTTTAGGAGAAAATCATTGAACATTTTATGCCGCCAAAGTAGAATGGTTTCCCGCGCACTCACTGGTTGCCATGAGTACTGCTGAACTAAGACTAGGTCGGCTATTGAGCGGCCGATCGGGTCTTACCTAGGTGATCTAAAACACTTTAAAAATATCCACGCCATTTTGTGCCAAAATAAAGTCCAGACTTTGCGGTTATTTCAAAAAATTACACTTTCGTGGAAAGGCGTGAAATTTAAATTTCTCTTCTTAAAATTGATCGGCGTTTGGGATTTTATGGATATCTTGACGAAAAATGAAGGAATATCAAAGTAATGATATTTAAGGTAAGCAGTGACATTTAGAGTCTCTATTGGCCTTTCGAGGACTTTCAGTTGATGCCTAGAAAAATTCAAACATCAAACAAGCTGTTGAGCAGTTAGTTGTAAGTTGGTCTGTTAATCAGAGACCCTACAGTGGATTTGGATTTTCAGACACTAAGACATGGAGATTAACTAGATTCGACGTTCTTCATCGATTCCGCAATAATTACATTTACTTTGATTCTGATACTGAGGGGAGTTGGTCGCTTAGGTCTATAAACGTATAAAGGTTTGTTATCCACGGATTTCCATTTCCTTGAAGTATATTATAAAACCATGCGGTCATTGCTTCTGCTTATTAGCAGAAAACTTCCATTGTTTTGAGAGACCAACCCCTGCTTTGAAGAGCACCTTTATATTTCTCATGCAGAAGCCCACTGTTTGATGTCTTTTAATTAATATATATTTTACCTTAAAATTGCAGCTTTTTGCTTAAGAATACAAAACGTTGCTTAGGTGTTTCGTATTGTTTTGCAGTCATTGATGAACAAAACGGCTAATTTGTAGTTAACTATTTTGTCTGTTGGTCATTCATCGTTCTTGAAAACTATTACAGGACATCATATTATCAGAACGTTCTGAAAATAGGCACTTAGAGTTTCTTAATGTAAGAGCAGTAAGAATTTGTTCTGTGTATTGTTCTATCGAAGAGTTGGTGGTCAAAAGTAAGTGGTCTTCAGCCTGAAAAACTGATGGTAGCCATCAAAATACAAACCATGAGACAAAATTTAGAAGTCTTTATGCTGTCACGTCATACGTAACGAGGTTTTGATGTAATAACGTTAGAAACAGTGTTTTCCTACGATAAACTGCAACTAAACAATTGCAACTCGTTACTTATATTTTCTATTTTATTTTTTCTCAGGGCACAGCGGGGTGAACCAGCTCGGAGGAGTGTTCGTCAATGGGCGGCCGCTACCCGACTCTACCCGGCAGAGGATCGTGGAGCTGGCCCACAGCGGGGCCCGGCCGTGCGACATCAGCCGCATCCTGCAGGTCTCCAACGGCTGCGTGTCCAAGATCCTCGGCAGATACTACGAGACAGGCTCCATCAGGCCCCGCGCCATAGGCGGGAGTAAGCCCCGGGTAGCCACTTCCGATGTGGTCGGTAAGATCGCCCAGTTCAAGCGAGAATGCCCCTCTATATTTGCCTGGGAGATCCGTGACCGTCTCCTCTCGGAGAATATCTGCAACCAGGACAATATCCCCAGCGTAAGTATTCCCGGTCACTTTCTTTATTAATAAAAATAGGGTATTTTCTCCCAAGTCGGTTTTAGTACATATTTCTATAAGCCGCCATTGGGAGATTTTTTTAGCACATTCGAAGCACATATTGACTGTATTTCCACTACGAATGTAGAAGTAGTTCTAATTTGAGAAATTTTCTCAAGTTCAGATGAGGAAACTTGTGCAGGGTGTCAAGTTATAGAAATAATACGAAAATATAGTAAGATAGAACAACAGTTCAGTAGTGAATTGACAAAAATGGAAATAGAAAAAGAGCAAGAAAAGAAGGCTGGAATGAAGAAATGACGAATAAAGAATTGAGTAAATTGAGGTGTTTTAACAGAAAAATAATGACATTCTCAAATAAGTAGAAAAAAAATGAGGACCTTGACACCCTGCAAAATATACAAGTCAAGAAATTTGTGTTGTTCGTTGTCGGTTTTTCAGGCACGTTTGTTTTTATGTATTAACGGTGAGCGATGACATTTGTAGCCGTACATTGCAATACACCTTCCCGCTTGAAGAGGCGATCTTATCGACTTGCCGGTGGCTACCCGGGCCTTACTGTCCCATTGCAATACGAATCACGGCCATGAATATCATCGCTTACCGTAAATACATAAAAACAATCAAATTGCTTTGAAAATAATAGATTAGAAATCAAGAGTACGTTTTGTTAAGAAAGGAAAAATTCTCTGCTCGCAAACCTCAAATTAGATAGCATTGAAGTGGGTCTGTTTCAAGAGAAAGTACTGTGAAGAGAAACCCCCAAATCCTTGTAATTTTTTCCTTTCTCTTCGTACAAACTTCACTACATTTACAGATAGGCAATACTTTTATCAAACGAGACACCGTTCATATGTTCATGTCAAGTTGTAAGTCATTGAAATCGGTTTCTCAGTCTCTGCAGTCGACTGCCTAATGTCGATTGAAGTCTTTGATCAATACACAGCTTAAATCAAAAGCACCGATTCTGTGTACTTAGGGAGATGACTTTAGTGTGTCTACTGCAGTTAGACCCTGCAGGGCCCCTCCAGCAGGGGATGTAAGCAGAAGTCACTTGTCAAATTGCAGCCGAGGATTTGTTAAGGAGGTTTACGACCTTTTGTTTCTGGAGGTTAAAGTAATAGGACTTTAGAATTGCCTCTAAAAGGATTTAACGCAAGTCCAAATTAGAAGCATCAGAAAATCTTTTACTGCATACATTTAGTAATTGATAAATGATATCCAAACGCATAATAGATGCAGGAATTTGTGTACAGTATCATTTGACAATAACGACAGAACAAAGGAACCACAGCTATAAATTCAACCTGAACATGACCATAAATGAGTTCACAGGTTATTTTTGTAGCAATGAAACAGCTACTACTCTGGAATTGTTCCTCTCTATTTTATGCAGCCAGTGTAACGTGAAAGTAAACCACCTTAAAGCAGGTCCATGTATGTATTGGTGGTGGTTGGTTCTGTACATGGACGAGAGAGGAAATGAAACGGTGGCAGGGCAGACAAGCATGGCCGCTGGTGATCCCTGGAAAATTGGCTTCAAAGCGACAGGGAAACATTGTTCTCTGGGCTTCAGGGGAAACCAAGGGAGGAAGGGAGAGAGCAGAGACCGCGAGGCAAGGGAATTGAGGGGCAGGGTATCCCCTGGACCCTTCTTGCTTTCCCTTCTCTGTGCATTCCCATCAGACTGCCTTGCATGGTCTTTGTACCTTGGCAGTTTGAAAGTACGGTGTCCCGCTGGGCCCCAAGCCTGCGATACAATTTATCCTAATAACCCATCTGCGAGGGCTTTATACAATTTCGTTAGACCTCCAATAGACATGATACAATGGCCAACAAATGCCCCCATCATTGTGCCATAGAAAGGGATATTATAGTTATTTGGTATTTAACTGGGCTCCCACCTGCCTAGGCTGCACAAAACACCCCAGATGCACCAAATGTTTGCTAAAATTCATCACTGTAATTAGTGAGTGCTTGAAATATGGAGATAAAATACTCTTGGGTCCCATTTCACAGTTGGCACATCATTTTGTGAGGGTAACAAGCTGATGCCAAAACCAGCTTTCTCTGAAAACTAAACAAATTAATCACTCTCATTTAATTCAATTTACCATTTTTTGGATACACATCTAATTTGCAAATTATTTCTGGATATTATGAAGGATTTCATAGATCAACAGAGGGGATTTGTTAACCTAGCCAAACAAACATGGTGGACAGGCCACTTTGTAATGTGGACTCATACAAAGATCTGTGGTGAGCAATGAACTTAATCTATCTGTATAAATGCTGGTCAAAAACCAATCAAGCCACAAAACCCATTTTATGTTTGTTTTGCTGTGGCTCCATTCAAGCAAAAGAAAAGTGTTATTGATGATATATTGAGATATTGATGGCCTAAACGTAGTCTATTGTCCTGTGTGGTCAAGCATGCAAGGGACCCAATATATCCAGCACAGTGCTCCATACAATGGCTTTTCATTAACCTTGCATTTTCATGATTGACTTGTATGGATATAATCAGGGATCTCACTTAATTATTATTTTGACCAATTCTCTCAAGCTAAATCGAATATTCATATATTTGTTGAAAGTTGATGAAATACTCTATCTAATATTTATCATATTTGCCTCAAAGTGACAGACATATCAATGATTTTAAATTGATTTATAAAATATAGATCATTTAAGAGTTTATGATGCGAACTTGAAAAAATCTGCATTTTAATGCTTCCACAGAAATTTACTTAAAATTCAACTGCACTTGAAAAAATAAACAGATGATCCAGTCCAGGTTCTCTTAAAGCTTATAAATTTGCACTGATAGCATCCAAACTGGAGCTTTATGTCTCCATGATAATCCATATATGGTGTTATATAGCACATGGCTGCATCCAGTACATACAAATGCTGTAGCAGATGCTCTGTAGTATAGGTGCCAGAATGAGAATGTAAGACCCTAGTATCAGAACATGATTGTCATGTGAAACTATGCTCATGAAAGGAATCCTCTGTTCCTTACTCATATAGGCTATCGAATGAGGGACAGCATCATTATTTTACAGTGGGAAGAACTGTCTTGGCATCAATTTTTATACTATTCTAGCTAAAGAGAAGGTTACTTAAAAGAATTAATGTTTTACATCAGGATATTTAGCAACTAAGCAAACTAAAGTCTCTATGCAAACTGATTCTCCCAAAATGATCGGATAATAATTCAAGATTGATATTTTGAAACCCTCAAAGAACATCTTTAGACAATTGACCTGTCTGCCAAATGTCATTTACAAACTTAAATCGGAACTGCACAGTTTAAACTCATTTGAACCTTGTGCAGGTCCCAAGTGATAAACAATTTCTTTACCATCAGTTTCGTATCTGGGCAGCTCTCTATCTCTATCATTCATTCAGATACATGGAGAGACAGGCAGAGGAGAGGCAGGGATTGTATTGACATGTTGAGGACCTGCTTTAGGAGATCCTCATTTTCCAGTGCTCAGCTCTTTTCTCATGTTATTATTAATCTGTATCAGCGGCTCCTTCATAGGCTCAGCTCGTTTGCCTCATATTCTCGGGCACAAATCACATTAGGACGGAACCCTATTCACAGGCTCGCCCAGCCTCTAGCTATCTCGTTAAGCGGGGATAGCGACAGCCGTGTCACATACTGCTTATTAAGGCCAAAAGGGATTCCCTCGCAATTCTGCTGAAAAATATCTTTATAATAAACCCACTTCAATTTGTTTGCGACTGTAAGGAAGGTTAAAGCTAGGGGATTTGTGAGCGGCAAAGGATGCCTAATCTTGGGAGGATAAGGGTTCCTAGTCTACGAGCAAGGGCGCCAGTCATTTTTCAATATAAACAATGATATTCATTGCAAGAAATGAATGCAATACAAACTTTCCTTGTGTTTGTCATTGCAAGAAATCAAATTAAATCTTGTGCGAATCATTGGGAAAAAAACGTTGATCTTCGTAAATGACTAGCTGTTGACTGGATAAGTAACCTTATATCTTGTGCTATGAATTTATGACAGGAATTTCTTGTACTGATACCTAACAGTACATTCTTGTTGTCACTGCAAAATGTATAGAGTAAACCATGATGCAGCAAAGAGGCAGACATAGACAGTCAGCATCAAAGGTGTGCACTTTCGTTTCTCAGTCGTGCAACAATAGCTCAGCACAGAATACAATGAAAACCATGCGTCGTAGTTAAACAGCATCAAAGGCCTGCACTTCCTTTCCCAGTTGTGCTGTACTAAGTTGAAAAGTGTACTGAAGATAAATAAAAGGGAACAAAGAATTTAATGTTTTTCAACAAATGGCATAATACTGAAGAC
This sequence comes from Haplosyllis anthogorgicola, assembly GCA_038406195.1. Taxonomy (NCBI): domain Eukaryota; kingdom Metazoa; phylum Annelida; class Polychaeta; order Phyllodocida; family Syllidae; genus Haplosyllis; species Haplosyllis anthogorgicola. Next base: position 64,531 of record JBCAUI010000016.1, read on the forward strand.
AACTGACTTCATGATAAATGGAGTCACGGTTTTGTATCAAATTTAATTCCATGCAATTCATACATTAATCGTAAATTTAAAAAGCCCAGGTCGCCACTGACAAGAGATTGCGAATAACCACTCTTTGAAGAATGCCATAATGAAACAGCAAATATTTGCAGCTCAATTACTTAGGAGGCCGATCAGCTCTGGGAATATTAATTTTAGTAAGTGTCGCGGGCCCGGGCCGGGGGAGGGGGTCCGGGCCGCGCTGTCATTGCAGGCGGTGGGAGGGAAAGGGATTATAAGCGGCAGGGTCGCGCTCACACGCGGGGCTAAGCCCCTAATATCATTTAGCATTGTAATATGATTTTCGCGCCTTGACATATACAATGAGTATTGCAGTGGGACCCTCTCGTCTCGTCTAATTTGTTCCGAGATTTGGCTAAGAGGATAAAGTGTTTCTATAGCTCAGGAAGTGATGGAGGAATGAATATACGAGTAATTCTCGCCACATCATTGTTGTATGGAAGAGGAAGAAATATCACAATTCGTGCGTTTCTGCAGATTTTCTTGTGAAATTATTTTCATAAGTTTAGAACATGACATTGGTGACATTTATTTCCCATATTTATTTTTATCCTTTATTTCCTACGGCATTCCCAGTAACGCAGAGCGGCAAAATTTACAAAGAATCGTCACCATTAAAACATGGGTAAAACATGGACATGTGAAACCGTCCTTCATGTTACAAAAAAGTTCGTTCACTCATTTATCCAATCACACACGTTTCATTTATGATCATTCTAAAATTAACACAGAAAATGACAATCCAACGTTGCAGTATGATATTGATAAATATTTTGCTGTACATACATTGCATGATTATAACGTATACTCCTACAGGCATCTCCATATATAGGGAAACAAGATATCATCATTGGATTCCCCTTTAGTTCAATGTATGTAATACTGTTCATGATTATATGCCATTGTTACCATAAAGTCAATAGCTTCATGCGAAAAGCGCATTCATTCTGTGTTACATCAATGTGGAGTAGGTTGATACATACAGAGACACACAACAGTGAATGCTTCAAGGATGACTTGGGGAAAATACGAATAAAAAGTTCAGAAGGAGAAAGAGAATGAGGGGAGGAGGTTAAAATATTGACAAATCTTCTTGCTCATACATGCCGTAAGGCCGGAATTATTTATTTTTTGGATTACGTTTTATTCAAAGAAATTTTTGAGAGAAACAGTCGGAAAAAATGCTGGGTATCTTCATTTTCGGTACGATTAAGATTCAAAAAATCACCGTAATTTTTTTTCCAGCGATGTTCGTCAAGGCAGTGGAAATTACGATTGTGTACAAACAGACAGGCTCTGATTTTTTAACAACATCCTACTTTCAAGAGCGGCGGGAACTGTAAATGTAATCGAATAAATTAAAATAGCCTGGTCTAGAGAAAAAAATCAGTGGTTCTGCTCGTTTTATGAGATCGAGTTAGTAGTTCGGGTACTCGGGCGGTTCAAGGGCATTATTGACATGCATCTCTGCTTTCCGCCCCACTGCCTCAGAGTATTGGCAGGTTTGTCTATTATTCATCTGGCTAAAAGTAGGATTGATGCTAGGGAATCAGCTGGTTGCATGGGCTTCTTAAAAGCCAGTGCTTTCAGTACGTGTGTGTTGTGTGCGTAAGGTGTGTTAGCAGGGAAGTGAAAAGGAAGATTGGTTATCAGGACTTTATTGCTCAACCAATCTGCAACATGGCAATCCTGATGTCTAAGGGTGAAATAATAAGACACGAGCGGTATTGCCTTAGACGGTTTTATTGAGTGCTGAACGTATGTACATA